>JAKTXL010000010.1:138214-214912 GCA_030582535.1 Insectozyma bohioensis | reverse complement strand
GTATCACCATGTAAATTTCCATATCCACAATTAGAAAAACAACCTGTATCTTTTTCACAAAATTCAGTAGTTAATCCACAATATCCCCATTTACTACAACAAGCTCTATTAGGGCATTCAGGTGGAGTTGACCAATCTCCTGGAGCATATGGACCACATTCAGCATTTGGATCAGATTGAGGTTTTGGAGGAGTACCATTAGATAAACAAATACCTTGTCCTATATCTAATTTATCACAACCATTCCAATTATAGGACTTTTTTTCATTAAAACTAATTAACTCATCTTGGGTTAAAGAATAATGAGCAGCAATTAAATAACAACTATCTCCAGACTTTACAATATAAGAAGCACAAGATCCATCACTATTTTGATTTGGTTTAGGAAAGATTTGTCTTTTAACAATATCATTACGATAATACGCACTTTGAATGGCGAAGGTAAATTTAATTAATAATAAATTTAATATTAAGTAAATATTATGCATGTTTATTAATATAATATAAAAAAAAAATGATACAATTTAAAAAAAAAATGGAAATTACCATTCTACTATATACCCACCTTCTAACATACCATCTATATAATACATTTAAAGCCGTACGGGTAGAAGACCTTTTTCATTTGTTAATATTTGGTTTGAATTTGATAATTTTTATTCTTGATTTTTTTTGAGTTTTTTTAAAACTTTATTTCTTTTACAGTTTTTTTTTTTGGCTTCTTTTATATCTCGAAAAACCTACTTAAATTACTATCTATATAATAAAGTTTGAATAAAAAAAGCCGTGTAGATAGAAGGCCTTTGTAAAAATTCATTTGTTAACATTTGGGTTGAATTTAATAATTTTTATTGATAATTTTTATTGTTGATTTTTTTTTTTCGTCAAAACTTTATTTCTTTTTTTGCATCTGTATAGTCTTTTTTTTTTCCTTCTCTGCAGTTTTTTTAGCCTTGTTTTATATCTCGCAGATAAGGCTTATCCTGCTTATCTTACATATAGAAATGTCACTAAATCTGCCTAGTTTTCTAAATCAAAACCACCCCATTATCAACAAAATTCTTACCTCAATATTTCAATAAAATTTATATACAAAAAAAATAATAAATTTAAAGCCGTATGGGTAGAAGACCTTTTTCATTTGTTAACATTTGGTTTGAATTTGATAATTTTTATTCTTGATTTTTTTTTTTCGTTAAAACTTTATTTCTTTTACAGTTTTTTTTTTGCCTTCTTTTATATCTTGAAAAACCTACTTAAATTACTATCTATATAATAACGTTCGAATAAAGAAAGCCGTATGGGTAGAATACTTGTTTTTTTTTTATTGTCAAAACTCTATTTCTTTTATAGTTTTTTTTGCCTCCTTTTATATCTCGCAAAATTCGCTTATCTTGCATATGTAAATGTTACAATCTCTTCTAAATCAAAACCATTATCAACAAACACTTACCTCAATATTTCAATAAAATTTATAAGAATATTCAAACCCATTGATAAGATAATTTTTCATTAATAGAATTTAGCTATGAAAACAGGAAAAAGCTTATAACATTTCTTTAAACTATAATATTAAGGTTTCCAAACCTGACACCACATTTCGTATACATTTTATTACGAATAAACTCTAAAATTGTTTAATTTTCTTAACCCTAAAGTCTAATTGTTTATTTTTCTTAACCGTAAAATTGTTTATTTTTCTTAACTGTAAAGTCTAATTGTTTACTGATAAACTCAAAAAAACATAAAAACATTTTTAAATTTATTTACTTGTATTTTTTGATATATATATATAGAGAATTTTCCTTGTATTCAAAATTTTTATACCTTTTCTTAAACAACCAAGGATATATTTTGCTTTATTTATAAAAGTTGCTATACTTTATACCTAACTCCATTTTATTATAAATCTAATGAATTTTATTTTAATCTTAAACATATTTTTTTTAGCAAGTTTATGTTATGCTAATGCTACTACAGCACCTACTGAATTAGCATTATATATATTTTGTATATTAAAAATTCAATTTACTTTTGATAAAAAATTTTCAATAGTAAAAAATATTGAGTTTGAAAAAGATGCAGATGGTAAAAATATTATACCGAAAGATGATTTAACTTTAATGAGAAAAATAGGCAAAACAATATGTGATACAAAATATAAAAGTATTGATGATATTGTAAAAATTTTTGATACCATGACTTCATTAGAGAATTTAATTGAAAAACTTACAGAATATAATAAAGGTGTTTTTAAAAAATTGGAAGGCACTGCGGAAGGAGAAGAGAGAAGGGCTTATAAAGCTGAATATTTATTTGCTACATCGTCCGAAATAGGAAAAATTTTTGGTGGGCAAAAATCAAAAATACAATTAGACGAAAAATTAGATGGTTTATTTAAACCAATAGTTCAAAGTAAGGATTTAACTGTTGATGAGCAACAAACTTTTCATAAATATTTAAGTCTCATTAGCGACGCAAGATTTGAGGATCTGAAAGAATTGATAAATAAACCAGATTGTATTACTAAAGATTCTAAAAAATGTATAGATGTTGTTGATATAGATAATGAACTAAAGAAGATAAGTTATAAACCGGGAATTAATACTGCTGATCATTTTAAAAATTCAAAAGAAAGAAAAGAATTTGAAATTGAATTTTCAATAGATAATGCACATATGACATTATTAGAAACTTATTTTAAGTATTATTCTGCGAGTAAGGAAAAATTAACTAAATTGTTAAAGTGTGACTGAGTCTTAAAATGGGTACCACTATTTAACTTATACTATTAAAATTGTAATCTCAATACCAACAAAATGAATTACTACAAAGGTTTTCTGCCTAAATTGCTTTCCTTATTTTATTATATAGATAGTATATAGTTGTGTATTTTAATAAATTAGATGTTTTGATAAAAAAAAAAAATAATTTAATATATATTTATATAAGTTGTTTCTTTTGATTTTGTTGTGTGGATTTTGTTTTTTTATGTACCCAGCATTAATTTTTTGCTACGAGAAATAATTATTTTTGGCACGAAATATGCTACCAGAATGGAAATTATTTTTTTTAAATGTGAAATTTTGTTACGAACAATTTTTTTTTTTTTTTTTTGCCATCAAAAATGCTACCGGATTTTTTATGATTGTTTTGATAAATAAGAATTAAATGTTTTGCTGGTTGTGCATATTTTATGTTATAAAATATTTTAAAGGTTTCTGTTTTAGATTGTTGGTGTTATTTTCTTGGTCCATCAAAAGAATGTTTTTTTAAAGTTAATTATTTAGATCTAATTTTGAATCAAGCCACATATGCCAAAGCTTATACTTTTAATCAAAACTTTTAATCTTTGATCAATTATTCTATTATGTGTATATTCTTCAACATTTCCTTGTATTATTCAGCCCTACCTATTTCCGCTAACTGATTAATTTTACTTGAGAATTTTCTACAAACAATACACACATACTAGAAATCCATAAAATAGTTATGAATTAACCATTATTTCTTTATATTAATAATTTCATAAGAGGATTGTTCCATTCATATAACCAATTGATCAAAATAAATAGTATAATTAGTTTCTTACTTGTAAATTAGTGTAATGTTTTTCAGCCGTGTCACAAAATAAAAATTTACAACCAAATAACAAAATAACAACTTCTATTCAGTTTATATTATTAAAGTGGGTTATATTAATATTCTAAGTAAAAAGATTTTAAGAAATATAATAATTATAAATATGTTAAAAATTTCCTAATTATTTCAAATCATCAATTAGTTTTCAACAGCTACTTTATTTGCTTCGGTTTCTAGCATATTACTTACGATCAAGAACTGAATATAAAGAAGGTGTTACTACTTTACCATTTCCAAATTGATGTTGCTGTTAAAGATTGTTATATTTTTGATATTAAATTAATAATTAGAACATGATAATAGAGAAAAAGTCACTTGTTCACATTGTCCTACTCCAACTCCTTTATGTGAAGAACATAAATGAAAAAGAGGTTATGAAGATCATTGTGAACCAACTCCTGAACTAGTTCATGAATATTGTATTATTGTCAAATCAGGTTGTTTAGATGTTTTTAAATTATGTGATTCTATTTTAACTGATATAATCGATTCAATTGTTGCTGACCATCAATTCTAATTTGATAAACCAGTTCAACCAGATGCTTTATATATTAAAGGTTGGTCAGTTGTTTTAAAAGATGATTATTATTTATTAGCTTTAAATGGTAAAACTGATTTCTATCATTGTAAAGTTGATGAATGTGGTATTATATGATGCTTGTATTGGTGGTCAATGTTCATTAGTTGAAATTATTGTTATTGAAGTTATTGAAGAAAATTGTGAAAAAAAATGGTAATTAAATAAAAAGGTGTAATAGGTGGGTTTTTCTTTATTTCGGTTTTAATCTTTTGATTAATTTTATTTAGTTAATATGCACCAATTGAATCCGTTTCTAAAGTCATATATATTCTTATATTCATAATTTTAATTAGATCAAAAAAAAACTTTATTTTTCTTTTTTTTTGGTTAAAGAATTGGTTAAAATTTTCAATAATCAACACTTTTCACTAAATATAAACCACAATTTTTGACTGCAAAATATTCAATCTATCTTTGAATCTAACTTTTAATCATTTTAAATATTAAGAGATCTAAATTTTAAATACTAAAGTAACTTTATTTTTAAATTAAGCTTAAAATCCATCAAATATTTAACTTTATATCTAGAGTATTTTTATCTAAATTTTTAGTTCTATAAAATAATTTATTTATTAGAATTAAAAATTATATAAAATTCTATGGATAATGACCTTTTCTTGGACCAAAATAACCATCTGGTGCATGTAAAGTAGCATTTAATTTACCATGTGTCATTTTACCATCATATCCTTTAAATGGTACATCATTACCCCACCAATGAATAGATTTATCATGATATTCAACTGAAAAGAATAAAATAATAGAACTAAAAGCAATTCCACCTCCAATACCAGAATATAATAAATAATTATATTTTTGCCACCAAGCTTCATATCTTGTTCTAAGATACCACATAAAAGCAATACCAAAATATAAAGCACCAGTATGATAAGATAAATTAGTTGGTGCATAAATTAAAAATCCTCCAATTAAAATTGATGGTTCAAAATATTTAACATATTTTTTAGGACCAAATTTCTTAATAACAATACATAATAAAGCAGCACCAAAACCTAATAAGAAACACCAACGTAATAAAGGATATAAATGATTGAAAACTTTTTTAGGTCCAATAACACCCCAAATAATTGAAGCTGAATAAAAAGTACTTCCTTTTGGACATGTAAATTTTTGTTTATTTAATGGATCACAATAATCTTTAATACCAGTAATTTGATAATTTAATATACCTAATTGAATAAATGAAGTAATAACAACAGAAATTAATTGAGTTCTATACATTGCTCTTGGAGGTATTTTTGAATAATGACCTTGTTTTATATCAGTAATCCAATTTTGTGCTTGACCATCAATAGTATAACCTAAAGCTTTAATAAAAGCTAAAGCTAAACCATTACCAGGAATTGCATAACCAATAATTAATTCAACTAAAACATTTAAACCAAAACTAAACATAGTTCTTGAATGAATAGTAGTTAAAGGAATTAAGAAAACAAAATTTATTCCCAAAGCAAAGAATATACCCCAAACTGGTGTTTGAGCTGGATAAACTTTAACACAAATAATTGCAAATACTAAAGAAATAATTAAAATTATTATAAATGCCCATTCTGGTACTTCTGGATAAGCTCTCATCATAACAGTATGAGGATCATCTATTCCTTCATAAGTTGATCTTTTAAAATCTTTTAAACCAGCACCTAAAGATTTGAAAGCTTCCCATAAAGTTTTATATTGAGTACCAATTTCATAAACAAAATGGAAAGGATAAAGGGCAAAATATGCACCATATTGAACTAAATTAGCAGCCGAATAAAATGGAGGACCAATTAATTGATATTTTTTATCATCAAATAATGAATTTTTATCAACAACTGCTGAAACTTTATAAGGTTTACCTTTATTAGTCCAAAGACGATTTGAATTAATTGGTAAATATTTGGTATTATAATAATTTGAATAAAATGTACCAATTATACAAATAAAACCAAATAAAGCACCAATATATTGAGTAACTAAAGTGAAAACTGGGGTAACAAAACCTGTAGTACCAATCCAACTCATATCAAAACTTGGAATTGGATTTAAACCTAAACCACCAAAAGTTCCAGTAACAACAGCTAAATCATAATTATCTGGAGCAATCCAAGTCATCCAATTAAAAGTTGATAATGCACCGAAAAGATAAGTTGGAACCCAATAATATAAGAAACTTATAACATAAACAATAAAGAAAAATTTATAACCAGAAATTTTCCAACCATTTATAACTGATTTCTTTTCAGGTGATAATAAAACTTTATTTAATTTAACACTTGGTAAAATACTTGGCCAAACAGCTTTAACAGGATAAATAGCAAATCTTCTCATAAGTCCACTTAAACCAAAACCCATACAATTTGTTGATAAAATTAATAAAGTTTGATAACCAAAATCAGCCCATTGATTATTATAAAATAATTCTGATTTTTGCATTAAAATATTTGCTCCAACATATGAAGTACCAGAAGAAACTCCACAAAATATTGTTGCCAACATTTGTTCTTTAAATGTATAAGGACCAGGATTTAAATCTATTTTATATTTCCATAATTTAAAAGATTTTTTTGGTAAAATCCATTCACATAATAATCCAGAAGGATATAAAAAAACTTGTACAGCTGACATACCTAAACTAATAGAAGGTTGTCTTTCAGAAAAAAATTGATTAATAACTGCTCCAATTGCAGTCCAAATAATTGAAATAATATAAACTCTTAAAGTTTCACAAGGAATAGTTGGATCATCAAATGGATCTGTTATAGCTCTAACTTGTTGATAAGGTGACCAATAAGCAATTAAAACAGCTTCTAATCTAACTTGTAATGACCAATCAGTAACTTCATAATATTTAAAATCTTTTTCATAAACATAAGAAAATGACGATGAAGTATCTTCTATATATTTTTCTTTCAGTTCTTCAACTAATTTTGACCATAATTCTTCATCTTGATCTAAAACATTAACATCATTAGAATGTTCAACAATTGCTTTTTTTAAAATTTCTATAGCTTCTGTAATTGATATTTGTTCAACTTTTTCAAAAATAAAACTTGCTTGAGGTGGTAATTCTTTTAATGAATCTAATTTATCAAAATGTAATCTTCTTAATATAAATTCTTTTTCATTATTTGTTAATGTAGTACCAACTTCACTTATAGATAATGGATTTGATATTAGTGCGTTAAGATCAACTTCATGATCATGAACATCTCTATAAGTATCAACACTTATGATATGAATATCTCCTTCCTGTTTTTCACTCATTAATGATTAATGGATAAATTAAAATTTAGAAAATATCAAAGGGTATATATATTTCGGATTATTATTTATCACATCGTGCAGCAGCATATTTAATTTAACCACATGGAACATTATTCAAATCATTATTTCATTTAGTAAAACCATTCAGCATTTAATTTCTTTATAATTTAGCAAATTTCTTTATAATTTATTTCTTTTTGGTCTGCAAATTCACAGTTAGTAAAAGCATCAATGGTTAAATTCATAGTTGTATATCCATTGATTGACTGTTTTGGTCATTTTTGTTGAAAAATTTTTTTTGTAATTAGACGATTCGCTATGGCATCTTAAAATTGTGGTAGCAAAAAAAAAAAAAATATTTTGGTTATCGGAAAAACTTTTTTTTTCGTGCCATGCAATGCGCAATTTTGGCGAACTATGTCAAAATTTGAAAACAATCATTAATATATAATCGAAACTTTAACTCTAGATTCTTTTTTAATCTTTCTTCATCAGCATATTTAATATTAAATATAAAAACATAGAGAGAAAATTGAAAATTATAAATTTAAATTGTGGCACTATTAAAAAAATTTGCAACTGAATTTAAGGCAAATTTAAATTATTTGTTGGTAACATAACCCTAAAATATTTATAAAAATTTATAAATAAAAAGCAATTTGAATACGTAATTATGGATCGTTCTTGGATAACTTAAGCCACATCTTAACATGTTTATTGAAACGCAATTGATTTTATTTATTTATTGAATGTTTTAGTAGTCACCTGGATCGGCTTGGAACGTAAATCTCCGAATATATAACGTTTTAAATTGTTTCCTACCATTCTTTATCTTTTTTATGCGCAAATCGTGTTAAAAAAAAAATTCTCGGCATCTGAAAACTAGATAAGAATTATTACTAAAGATAAGAATCAATATTACAAATGTTTTACTTCGGTTATATATTTTAAAGAAAATTTTCAAAAAAAGAAAACTTAAAGTTATAACTTTCCTTTTAAAAGTTTTGGATAAAAATTCGTATTAAAAATTATTTCAAAATTGAATATATAACATATGAAACTAATTAATCATATGAATTTTAACATCAATCTATGTTTTGTTTCACTCTCTTAAATTTTTTTTTTGTTTTCTTTGTCATTAATTAATTCTGTTTTTTTTTCTTTATTTCTACCAACAATCTTCTTTATATCTACCTGTATCTTCTAAATTTAAAATATATTTTTCAGCTTCTTCTTGATTCACATTTTTATATTTTTTAATAATTTCAATAAAAGTTATTTTAACTTCTCTTGGCATATTACCACTTGAACCAGATACAAATATTCTTGCATTATCTTCTAATAATAATTTCCCAATTAATTTATATTGATCAAATAATGCATCTTGAACATATTTATATTTACTTTCATCTCTTGAATAACAACAAAATAAATTAATTTGATCATTCCAAAAATCTTTTATTAAAAAATCTTTTTCTTTAAATCTACAACCAAAAAATAAATATAATTCTTGTTTACCAATAAGTTCATCAATTAATGATTTCATTGGTGCAACACCAGTACCAGGTGATACCATTATTATAGGTGAATTATCATATTTAAATGAATTTATTTCTATATGATAATTAATTTCATCTCCTTCATTTAAAGATTTTAACCATCTTGTACAAACACCTTTTCTAATTTTTCTTATAATTGTTTTATATTCAACTATTGCAACAATTAATTCAATTTCTGTTGATGATGGACGTGAAGCTATCAGAAATAATCTTGGTTTAATTAATGGTATTAAATCTAATATATAAGATAATGGAATAATTAAATTATTTTTAAATTCTATTAAAGTTTCTAATATTGATCTTCTTGGTCTATTTGCATAATCATATAAAGATTCTGGTTCATTAAAATTACCAAATTCTTGTAATTTTTCTTTTTCTCTTTTACCATCTTCATTTGAATCATCAATAAAATTCCATAAAATTGCAAAAAAACTTCTTTTAGGTATTGACATTATATCTAAATGATATTTAATTAAATTTCTTAAAGTTATAGTTATATCTTGACCTTTAAAATTTCGTATAAATAATAAATTATCTTCCCAATGAGGTTGCAGTTTTAATAATTCTTCAACATCTTCATCAAAATTATTTGGATATAATGCTATTGTATCACCAGGTAAATATTTTAAATCTTTTGAAATAATTTTAATTTTACGAACATCTTGAAAATGATCTAATGAAGTTATTCTAATATTTTCTTTTATTTTTCCAATTGATAAATTATTCTTGAAAGGTATTAATGATGATGCTTTAGTAATTTTATATTCTGGCATTGGTAAAACATCAATTTCAATAGATTCTGGGAAAAATTTTCTTAAAGATATTATTAATTGAGTTTCCCATTCAATATAATAACTATCAATTCCTTCTAATTCATCAGCTTCACATCTTGGTGATAATTCTTTACAACCCAATTGTAATAATCTTGTATGAATTTTTTTAATTGCATAATTAAATTTTAAATATGAAGAATCTCCTAAACCAAAACTTGTTAAATAAATATGTTGAAATAAATCATTTGGTAATTTTTTTTTTAATATAAATTTCATAAATTTTTTTGCATTTCTTGGTAATTCACCTTGACCAGTTGTTGAACATATTATAATTAAAAATTTTGTATCAGTAACTAATTGTTTTAAAGGATAATCATCTAAACTTGATAAATCAGCTTTTAAATTATAAAATTTTAATTTATATTTTAAATATTTAGCATATTCTTCTGAATTACCTGATTCTGTTCCATATAGTATCGTTATTTGATTAACCATCTTTAAAGAAGAAAAAAAAAAAATTTCAACAAAAAAAAAAAAAAAAAACTTTTGAAACTATCAACAAATAATGCCACCAAAAAGAAAGTTTAAAAAACACTCCCCGGAAGAATATAAAGATTTTTATTCATCAACTATAAATCTTGTATTAAATCTTGAAGGTGGTGATGATTTATTATCAAGTGCATTTATAAAATTACCTTCTAAAAAATTTTATCCAGATTATTATCATGTTATAAAACATCCAATTTCTTTAACAGAAATTCAAAAAAAAATTAAAACTAAATATACTGGAGAATCAGTTGATGAATTTATAGATGATTTTCAATTATTATTAGAAAATGCTGCAACTTATAATAATTCAGATTCTTGGATTGTTGATAATGCTAAAAAAATTGTTGAATTTGTTAAAGATCAAATTAATGAATTTGAAAAAGAAGATGAAGAATTAACATTTGGAAAATTACCTGAATTATGTATAAATTTAATTAATGATGTTATTGAACATGAATTTCCAAAAGTTGGTGTATTAAGTGGTCCATTTATTGAAGAAGTTGATACTTCAGTTTATACAGATTATTTAAATTATGTTACTAAACCAATGTCTTTTAAAACAATATTAACAAATTTGGATAAAAAAAAATTATTTAGTCCAAAATATTCTTTATTAGATAATTTAGAAAAATTATATTCAAATACTTTATTAATTTTTTCAAATGCAAGAGATTATAATAATGAAGATTCACAAATTTATCAAGATGCTGATTTATTAGAAGAATATTTTAATGAAAAATATAATGAATTAAAAAATAAAGTTGAAGAAAAATCTAAAAAGAAATTAAAAATTAGTATAAAAAAGAAAAAAGAAGCAGAACCAGAAGAAGAACCAGAAGAATCAAAACCAATAAAAGAAGAAGAAGAAGAAGTACCAGAACCAGAACTAGAGGTAGTAGTTAATTCAATGGGTAAATCACCACCATTACTTCATGAAGATTCTTCAATTATTCAAGAAATTTCAATTTTTTCTTCACCTGCAGTTACACAACAAATTTCAAAATTTGTACAACAAAAATCTTCAAATTTATTATCAAGAGATCAACTTATAAAAAATTCTTTATTTCCAACTCATTTAACTTCAATAGCAACTTTATTTTCATATAAAATTCTTGCAAATGGTTATACAAGTCAAGCATATACAATTTCATTACCACAAGATGTTCTGCCATTTATTTCATTTAAAATTTCTTTACATCATTTATTATATAAAGCTAAAGAAAGAGATTTAGTAGATGGTCATGGATTATTAAATCTGACATCAGATGAAGATTTTCAATGTAAATTATATGTTAATGATGAAGAAGTTGTTAATGGACCAGATGTTTTTGAAGAAAAAAAACTTGAAGAAGATATTTTAGGTGTTCAATATGATCTTAAATTAAGTCATGGATTAAATGTTTTAAATTTTGAATGTAAAGTTGCTCCAAGTTTAAGTAAAAAAATTAAACATACTGTTGAAGTAAATGAAGAATTAGCTGGTAGACATACAAGACATCAATTACAACAAATGAAAATGACTTGGGATGTTGAAAATATTATAGTTTATATTTGTTTGTAGTTTTATTTACCAATACAAAATTTTGAAAATATAACTCCAAGAATTTCTTCTATTCCAATAGCTTCACCAGTAATTTTTCCAATACCTTCAATTGATTGTTTTAAACTTTCACTTGCTAAAACAACATCATCTTGTTCTTTCCAATGATAAAATTCTTTAAAACCATATAAAACATCATTTTCTAATAAATCTTGAATTCTTGATGATACAATAATTGGATCTGAAGTTTCAGATTCAGAAATAATTTTAAATTGTTTAATTAAATAATCTTTTAATTCTAATATTCCTGTTTCATTAAGACATGAAATTACTTTAAAATATTCTTGAGGAATTTCTAAAATATTTGAACATTCTTTTATCATATCTCTATCAAATTTATCTTGTTTATTTAAAACAATAACCATTTTTTTATGTCGTAATGTTTTTAAATGTTCTTTAAGTGATTTATCAATTTCCATAGTTGGATCAATTACAACAATTATAAAATCTGCTTCATAAGTTTTTAATTTAGCTCTTTTTATACCTTCCTTTTCAATTTGATCAGCTTTTTCTAAAGATCTTATACCTGCAGTATCACCTAAAATTACTTTATAACCTTCAATTTCTAAAGGTATATCTAATATATCTCTTGTAGTACCAGCTATATCACTTACTATTGCAGCTTCTTTATTTGCTAAAATATTTAAAATTGATGATTTACCAGCATTTGGTGGACCAAGTAATGCTAATTGAATACCTCTTAATAAAACTTCTGAAGATTTAACTTTTTTTAAATAATTATTTATTTCTTTATCAATTTCTTTTATATTTTTTTCAACATTATCAAATAAATTTTCATTAATATCTTGATCTTCAGCAAAATCAATAATTGTAGCTAATTGTGCAACATTATTTAAAATATCTTGTCTCCATTTATAAAATTCAGATTTTGTTTTACCAGTCATTGATGAAATTGTTGCTAATCTTTGAGATTCAGTTTCAGAATTTATCATATCACTTATAGCTTCTAATTCAATTAAATCTGCTTTATTATTTAAAAATGCTAATTTTGAAAATTCACCTCTTTCAGCTTGTCGTATAATAATATTTTTATCAGGATTATGTAATTTTTTAATAGATTCTAAAACTGATCTAATAATTGCTGTTCCACCATGTAAATGTAATTCTAATAAATCTTGTCCAGTATAAGTATTTGGACCTTTAAAATATAAAGTTAATGCTTCATCTAAAAATTTAGAATTTGAATATAATTTACGAACACTACGAATTTTAGGTTCTTTAGAATTTGTTAATTGATTATAAATATATTTTGATTTAGGACCAGAAATTCTAATTACTGCTATAGCAGATTTACCAAATTTTGTTGATAATGCATAAATTGTAGGAATCATTGATATAAAAAAAAAAAAAAAAAATTTTAGTTCTTTTTTTTTTTACTAACGATGTTGTTTAAAAGATTTTTATCAACTACAAAATATTTATATAGTCATGAAAATCCATTAGGAATTCCAAGAACTACACCTACTAATAAAGGGTTACCAATTAAACAAAAAATTCCAAATGTTGATAAAATTATATTAGTTTCTTCTGCAAAAGGAGGGGTTGGTAAATCAACAGTTTCAATAAATACGGCATTAGCATTAAATAAATTAGGTAAAAAAACAGGTATATTAGATGCAGATATATTTGGACCATCAATTCCAAAATTAATGAATTTACATGGTGAACCAAGATTATCATCAACAGGTAAATTATTACCATTAACAAATTATGGAGTTCAAACAATGTCAATGGGTTATTTAGTTGGAGAAAATCAACCAATAACTTGGAGAGGTTTAATGGTTATGAAAGCTTTACAACAATTATTATTTGAAGTTGAATGGGAAAGAATAGATTATTTAATTATTGATATGCCTCCAGGTACTGGTGATACACAATTATCAATTGGTCAATTATTAAAAGTTGATGGTGCAATAATTGTAAGTACTCCACAAGATATTGCATTAATTGATGCAATTAAAGGAATTCAAATGTTTAAAAAGATTAATATACCAATTATAGGTTTAGTACAAAATATGAGTTATTTTGAATGTCCAAATTGTCATCATAAATCACATATATTTAAACTGGAAGGTGCAAGATTAGTTGCTGATAAATATGATTTACAAACATTAGCATCAATACCATTGAATGAAGAAATATGTTTACAATCTGATTTAGGTAAACCTGTTGTTGTATTAAATCCAGAAGGAGAAATTTCTCAACCATATTTTGAAATAGCAAAATCTGTTATAAATTTTTGAAAAAAAAAAAAAAAAAAAAAAAAAATAAATTTTGAGTTACTCCATAGCGTCAATGAATATTTTATTATTATTTTTATATATAGTAATTGTTGAATCATTACTAGAGAATCATTTAAGAAAGAAAAAAGAAACAAGACCTTTAATTCAACTGAATGGTGGTGTTCCAATTAGTTATGATAAAGTACCTCCAATTATTATAGAACTGAAAAATGCATTGAATGAAATTAAGAGATTAGAAATCTTATTAGTTAATTTAAGAAAAGATATGATTCTTCAACAAGAAAGTTTTGAACAACAATTGAATAATTTAAGAACTACAACAAGTAAAACAACTGAATCAATAATTAAAGAAAAAAATAGAGCAAAAGATATATTAAATCTTAAAAATCCACCAAATTCATTAATGATGATGCCAAATAATCATCATCATAGGACTTTTAATAAATTAACTATAGAATATTTAAAACCTAAAACATTTTGGGTACCAAGTAAAAGTATAACTACAGATATAACTACAAGTACTAGTATAACTACAAGTATAACTACAATTATATCTGAAATTACAAGTCTCACTGTTACTTCTGAATCCACTGCTACCACTTCTTCACTTAATATCACTTTTGATACTCCTTTAAAATTAAATAAATTTAAAAATACAAATAATAGTATTAATTTTGATGTTTTTAATGATATTGAATTTGAAAAAAATACTGGTAATAGAAATATTTATCATATTTTACTTATATGTTTAATAATATATATGGAGTTATAAATCCGAACACGTGACAATACAAATTTGCATGTGATTTTTTTTTATATTTTTTCTTCTCTCTATACACAATTTGGGTTTGTTCGGGTAAATTATAAGCGCATTCTGTTGGGTTCTAAGTAAACTTGTTTATAGATCATAAAAAGAGAGAGACAGACAAAAAACAAACAATACAAAAAAAAAATATAAACACATCTTCCCTTTCTTTTTCAACAAACGTTTCTGTTAACATGTCAACTATAAATCCAAATCATGATTCTAAGTTAAGAAAAGGAGTCAATGCTACCATAATAGATTTTGATATAAATCATTCATATATTGAAGAAGATGATAAAACTTATATTTATAATAGTTCATCAATTTCTATTGATGATGAAGTTGAAGTTGAAGAACATGAATTAGAAGAAATAAGTGATGATACAGAAGTTGATGATACAAGTATATTAGAAAAATCTCAAGAAATCAAATCATCATCTCCTTCAGCTTTCCGTCAATTTATTATAAAACATGAAATTCCAAGAAAAGTATTTCATTCATCAATTGGTATATTAACTTTATGGTTATATACACTTGGTACAACTATACCTCAATTATTTATTCCTTTATTTACATGTTTTACTGGAGTTTTATTAAATGATTTAATAAGATTACACAATCCAGTATTGAATAGAATTATTTGTAAAAATATGTGGTTTTTAATTAGAGAAAAAGAATATAATACTTATAACGGAGTTTTATATTATTTAGCAGGTGTATTAATTGTTTTATATATATATCCAAAAGATATTTCTGTATTAAGTATATTATTATTAAGTTGGGCCGATACTGCTGCTTCAACTTTTGGTAGACAATTTGGTAAATATACTCCAAAAATTGGTCAAGGTAAATCTTTAGCTGGTTCAATTGCAAGTGGAATTACTGGAATTTTAGCTTCATATTTATTTTATGGTTATTTTATACCGAATTATAATGTTAATAAACCTGAAGATATTTTTTGGACTCCAGAATCAAGTTATTTAAATATTCACGTATATTCAATATTAGTTGGTATTTCTGCTAGTGTATCTGAATTTATTGATTTATGGGGTATTGATGATAATTTTACAATTCCTGTATTGGGTGGTACATTTCTTTATATTATTGTTAGTTTGGGTCATAAATAATAGAATTATAATTCTTCTCTAATATTGATAAATTCTTGATAATCTAAATGAGATTTTAATCCATCATATTTAATTAATTTTAACCAACCTTCTTTTAAACCTTTATCATAAAAATCATTAACTTGAGATTTTGAAATACTAAAATCAGCTTTTTTTAATAAATAATATAAAGTTGTTAATTGATCCCATTCTTCATCTTTAGCTACTGAAGGTAAAAAAGTACCAGAATAATGTTCTTTATTATATTGGAAACTAATTTTTAAACCATTTAAACCTATAATCCAATCATTTTGTTGATGAATTTGTTTAAAATTATCTAATAAAGTAACACTAACTTCTAAATCTTCAAGTTCATTTTTATTAACAGGAGGAAATCTTGGATCTTGTAAAGAAGATTCTAAAGCAAATTTACTAATACCATAATCAATTGGTAATGATTGGAAAGTACCTATACAACCTCTTAAATGATTATTTTTATTCCAAGTTATAAATAATGGAGCAGTTGAAGGAAATTTTGTTAAATCTTCATCTAAAGCTTCAGTATATGATTTTAAAGGAATTTTAATTAAAGTAGAATCCAATTTAATAATTAAATTCTCAAATGCAAAACAACATAATGATTTAGACATGATTAAGGGATAAGAAAAAGGAAGTGTGTAGATAAAACAAATTGGTTACCAAAAAAAAAAAAAAAAAAAAATATATTTTCTCTTTGTCACTAGGAAATGGGTTTATGTTTATCATGTCTTTCAGGTAATTCAGATGATGATGAATTTAATGAAACATCTTCTTTATTAAGAAGAAATCAACAACAAAATTATATGAATGATTATTTACAAGAAGAACAATTTTTAAAACAACAACAACGTCAACAAGAATTAAATATAATTGTTAATGAATTAAGTGATAAATTAATAGATGTTACAGGTTTCCTAAATAATAGTAATAATTTATCCATAGTTAAATCCAATGATGAAGATGATGATTCATTATATGTTTATAATGAGAATGATAGACAACGAGTATTAAAAGAAGTTGAAGAACTTGATGATTCCATACGTAAATCATGTAAAATTACTGTACTGGAGCCATTATATTTGAATTTATAGTGTATACACCAATATACAACATTGTTACATTAACCCACAATATATAAGGAACTATAAATAATGTTGATAATTTTCCAACTTTTTTTTTTTTTCTTTTTTTCTTTCATCAATGACTATTACTCTTAATTGGGCTATATTAGGTGCTGGTAATATATCGTCACAATTTGTGTATGATTTAATATTAAATAATACTAGAAAAACAAATTTCAAACATATTATTAAATCAATTGGTTGTTCAAATAAAGATAAAGGTTTAATATTTATTGAAAAAAATAATATAACTCCAGAAAATAATTATGAAATTAAACCAATTGTTCAATCATATCAAGAATTATATTTAAATCCAGATATTGATGTTGTTTATATTGGTACACCACATACTTTTCATAAAGAACAAGTTATTCAATGTTTAAATAATAATAAACATGTATTATGTGAAAAACCTTTTACAATTAATAAAAAAGATGCAGAAGAATTATTTAAACTTGCAAAATTAAAAAATTTATTTTTAATGGAAGCTGTTTGGACAAGATTTTTCCCATCAATTGAAATTTTAAAAGAAAAAATTTATAAAGAAGAAATTATTGGTAAAATTCATAGATTATTTGCTGATCTTAGTTATTTTGGTGATGTTGAAAATTTACCAATTACTTCAAGAGTTCGAGATAAAAAATTAGCTGCTGGTTCATTATTAGATATTGGAATTTATCCAATTACTTATTCAAGAATTTTATTAGATGATAAATTAGGTAAAGAACATACAAAATTTAATTATAAATCATTTTTAACTTTAGATAAAGAAGATAATGTTGATCATTTATGTACAATAATTGTTAAATATGAAAATGGTATTCATGGTATATTAACATCATCTGAATTAATTGATGGTCCAAAAGCTTATGTTAGATTAGAAGGTACTAAAGGTTATGTTGAAATGTATAGTGATAATCCAGCAAGAGCAAAACATTTTAAAATTTTTAATAAAAATGGACAAGAAATTTTTGAATATAAAGATGATTCTGGTTATAATGGATTTATATATGAAGCTAATGCTGTTGCAAAAGATATTTCTGAAGGTAAATTAGAAAATGATATAATTCCTCATGATGAATCTTTATTAGTATTGGAAATTATGGATAATATTAGAAAAGATAATAATTTAGTATATGAACAGGATTAGATATGCGAAAATACACAAAAAAAAAAAAAAATTCTTTTATTTAACTTCTTTCTTTAAAAAATATGTTATTATTAATATTTCTTCAATTATATTTAGTTTTAGGATTAGTAATTGATAATTCAACTATATTTGAAATTCAATCAAAAAAATCAAAAAATCCAAAATGGTCATTAAGTGCTGGTGTATTTGCTAATAAAGCTAAACATTTAGTAGATGAATGTGAATTAAAATTCCCAAAATCAAGACCTGAACCAGAACCAGAAGTACCAATTTCTCAATTACCAGTTATGAAATCAAATAGAAAACCTCCTGTTGCTTATTGGCTGAGTGAAGATGAATTTACAACAACTGAAGAAGAATCATCAATGGTTGAAGAGAAATCTGAATGGTCAAGTGAAGAAGAAGAAGAAGAAGATAATAATAAATTGTTATGGTTTTTTGGTTTTAATAATACTGAAGAAAAAAATGTTAGTATAGTTCCTGTTAAACAATTAGTTTCTATTGAAAATTCATATTTAAAAAAAAGAGATGAACCATTAGAATCAAAAGCTTCTAGATTGTATAGTTTTTTAATATAAAAAAAAAAAAAAATTTCGCAACCATTTCAAAAAAAAACTTTTTTGTAACTTTCTTCTTCTTTAACAATGTTCAAGCTATTATTTTTGCTTTGGTTTTTAATTAATTTATCATTTAGTTTAATTCCTATTTCACAAGATGATCTTTCAGATTTAACATTTTTTAGTCAAGTTGTTGATTCACCAAAAATTATTAAAAGAAAAATTTCTAATGAAACTTTATTAGCTCAAGGAGTTGTTGGTCCAAAATGGAGAGTTGGTGCTGGTATGTTTTTAAACAAAGAAGTATTAGATGGTATTGAAAGAAAGAAGAAAGTTATTAAAGAAAAAGTTTTAGAAAAAGAAGAAAGTTCTGATTGGGAAGATAATTTAGATGATGATGAAGGTAAAAAACTTTGGTTCTTACCATTTTCTGTAAATCAAACTAATTATACCAATTCAAGTTCAATTTTAACTATTAATTTATTATGTTTGTGTATATTTATAATATATATATTTTAAGTTGCGAAAAATAATTTTTTTTTAATTCTCTTTTTGTAATGTTCTTTTATCAATGTTGAAACTTTTATTGCTTTGGTTATTATTATTTACTCCTATATTAACTGATGATGATGTTGGTTTAGTGCTGGTTAGTCAAGATCCTATTCCTTTTATTATTCCTAAAAATGATACTAGTGAAGTTGATTCATTAAAATTAAAAAAAAAGAAAGGTAAATTAAAACCAAAATGGGAAATTAGTACTGGTATATTCTTGGAAAAGAAAGTTAATAAAAAATTATTAAAGAAAGCTAAAAATAATAAAGGAAGATTTGGTATACTTTCAAATAATCAAACATTGATATATGAATCATCTGGATTTAAAATTTATTGCAACTTTTTATATTTAATTATATATTTATTGTAATGCTTTTAATCTTTGTCTCATTTCATCTAATGCTTCTTCTTCTTCTTCTTCTTCTTCCTCTTCAGGTTCTGGTTCATTAAATTCTGTAACTGGTACTTCATTTTCAATTTTATTAAATTTATCTTCAGTTAAACTTTCAATAATTTTATTAACTTCTTCTTGTGATTCACTTTCTAATTCTTCATCTTCTTCATAATCTAAATCAATCATATCATCCATCATTTCATTTATTATTCCAGCTTTCATTAATTCTTTAGATAATTCTTGCATAGTTTGCAGAACTGCACCAACTTGAACTAATTGATTTACATCTTTCATAATTGATGTTGAAGAATGTATAGATTTTGTTAATTTATTCATTTGCCATTGTTCATTTATTGACATTGTTATTGAATCAAGTCTTGTTCTTGAAGTATATAATTTATTATATTGTTTATTTACATTAATTAATTCTTTTGCATATAATTTTGCAGATTTATAATCTTTATCTTTAACTGATTTTCTAATTAAACCTTCTGTCTTTTTCTTTAATGGTTGTAATTGATTAATAGATCTATCTAATTCTCTTCTATTCTTTCGAAGAAGTTGATTAATTTTCCTCATCTAATAATACATGTTAGTAAAAACTTCTTATAAAGATATGAAAATGAAAATACAAACTTGTTCTTTTGGGTCAGGACCCCATATTTGTTTTTTAATATAATCCATTTGGTTGTCGAAATTTATCAATAATTTTTTTTTTTTTTATCAATAAGTTTTTTTTCTCTTCAATAAATTCTTGGAAATGATACAATGAAACTTGTTATTTTGAATTCTTACTTTATATTAATGAATAAGTATCTATAGTTTGGTTCTTATCTCTTTCTTTCTTGTTACTATTTAAAACAGAGGCGCAATGATAAAAAAATTTATCTTTTTTAAATTTTATCATTTTTTTTTTAATCATTTTTTTCTTTTCTTCTATCAACAAAATGTCACAACAAGAACAATTCATATTAATAGTTGCTGCTGTAATTTTACCACCTTTATCAATCTTTTTAGCTAAAAAATATTCAATATTTAATAAAGAATTTTTAGTTGTTACTTTATTAACATTATTTGGTCATATACCAGGTACTATATTTGCTCTTTATTATTTATTTTATGTACAATTTCCTCAAAATGAAGAAGGTTATAATAGATTACCAGATGAAGAAAGTCAATTAAGAGCTGCTCCTGAAGAAGAAGAAGAAGAACAAGAAGAACATCATGATCATGGGTCAACAAATAATGATTTACCATCTTATGAAGATATTGTTGGTTCAACACAACCACCTAGAGATATTAAAGATAATAAAATTCAAAATTAGATTTTTTATTCTTTATCAATGGCAACCATTGATTTTGCTACAAAACCTTCTAAATGAAATATACTTTTAGAACCTAAACTTAATCTTTCATCAAATATTGATGCTATTAAAACTAATTCTTGAATTAATTTAGAATTTTTTATAGTTTTAATTAAATCAAATAATAATGTTTTTAATATAATTCTTGCAGGTATACAATGACTTAATAATTCATAAAATACAACTCTAATTTTTGCTAATGTAGCAACATTTCTATTTTGTAAAATCGTCGTTGACATATTTTTAATTATACCTTCCCAATCTAAATTTATTATTGATAAATTTGATTTTAAATTAATTGTTTCATTTTGCATACATAAAGTTTCAAAACTTAATAATGATCTTCTTAAATTTCTATTACTTAATTCTGAAATATTTGAAAAAAAATTTTTTAATTCTTGATCATTTGATGAAGAAAATTTAATTGATTCTTTTATTGAAATATTATTTAAAATTTTTGAAATTTCTTCATTTGAAGGACTTGGAATTCTAATTAATAAAGTTCTTGATTTAATTGGAGCAATAATATTTGAAATTGAATTACAAACTAATATTAATCTAATATTTGAAGAATATTTTTCCATAGTTCTTCTTAAAGCAGCTTGAGCATCTCTACTTAATGAATCAGCTTCATTTATAATAACTATTTTAAATCTATGTTTTTTTGAAGATTGATTACTAAAATCAACTTGTTCAGTTGATGCAACATCTTTTAATAAATCTTGTATAACAACTCTATCATTATTACCCATATCACTTGGAGTTATTTCTAAATGATAAGGTGAAGATAATACATTAAATTCTAATTTTCTATTAGAAGAAGTTATAAAAGTTTTAACATCAATTTTTAATTTTTCAACTTGAGATCCAAATATTTCATTTAATGTACAATAAATTCTTGTTTTTTTACCAGCACCACTTGGACCATAAACTAATAAATGAGGAAAATCACCAGATTTTGATAAAGCTTGTAAATTATGAGTAATTGAATCATGATAAGATAATTGAGATAAAGTTTTAGGACGATATTTATCAACCCAAAGTGACATTGTTGATGTTATACGTATTAAAAGAAAAAGAGATTAAAAAAAAAAAAGAGATACGCGATTTAAAATTTTTTACTTTTTTTTTTTCAGAGACACATTAAATTTATATATTAATTAACTTAGTTAACTTAGTTAACTTTTGGTTGAGTTCTTATAAAATGAGTTGAACATTCATATCCTGTTGGATTTTTAAATAAATAATTTTGATGATAATCTTCTGCATCATGCCATATTTTAATTGGTTCAATTATTGTAACTATTTTATTATTTGGATACCAAATTTTTTGATATTCATCTAGTAAATCCCAAGCAATTTTATTATCTTCTTCATTATGAGTTAATATAGCTGATCTATATTGAGTACCTTTATCTGGACCTTGTGAATTAATTGTAGTTGGATCATGCATTCTAAAAAATATATCCAATATTTCATTCAATTTTAATTGATTTGGTTCATAAGTTATTTGAACACTTTCAACAAAATTAGTTTGTCCACTACAAACTTTTTCATAATTTACATTTTTAATATTTGGAATACCATTAGCATAACCAACTTTAATATCTAATAAACCTTTATTTGAAAATTGTTTTTGAAAAACTTTTTCAACTCCCCAAAAACATCCAGCAGCAAGGGTAATTAATCTGGTAGTTGGAGTTATAACAGAAGGTGGAGGTGAAGTAGTCATGATTTAGTTAATTGAATAAAGAAAGAAAGAAAGAAAGAAAGAAAGAAGAGATGTAAATTAATTTTAGTTTAAATTTTAATTTTGGATGAGTAATTATAAAAAATTATTGATGAGCCACAGTTTTGATTGAGAAAATAAAAATTATATTTTTTCACGTTATTTTGTAAATTTCTTTTTTGACTTCTCTCGCCTCATCTCTTAACCGTTATTGTCGTTTTTTTTTTTTTTTTTAGTGTCGCATTATATTTTAATTTAATTTATGTCAATATCTATCTATACAAAAGTTCTATCCTTTACGTTTAAATCCAAATATACTTTTCCTTTTTTCACTAACACTTGTTGTTGAACTTGTTGAACTTTTTCTTTCAATTGGTGGTACTTCATTCTTTCTTTTTAATGAACCAACCCAAGATTTTTTTTCTTTTTCTTTTGGTATTTCATTTGTTTCAATAATTTCTTCTTCTTCCTTTTCAAATTTAAAATTTTTAAACATACTTTTCTTTTCTGAATTTATAGATTCAACTTCTGATTCTATTTCTGATTCTATATCATCCATTTGTAATATTGAATTATCATCTCCATTATATATTGAATTTGGATCAAATCCATAATTTTCATCTTCTTCACATTTTGTATAAAATAATATATATGCACTTGCTAATCCTGGTCCATCACCAAAAAATCTCATAACATAAGAATCTTCAACTAATTCAACTGTTTCATCATCAAATAATAACCATAAGCCTGCTTTGATTTTACATAATGATACATAATGTCCATGCATTGGACCTCCTCCAATATGAATAACTAATGCATATAAATCATATAAAAAATGTTGTTCATCTGTTGTATTAAATAATCTTAAACTAAATGGATAACTTATAGAATCAAATAATTTAACCATTTTATCCATTTTTTCATCATATTTAAATCTTTTTAAATTTATAACTAAAACTTCTGGTAATTTTTTTAATTTAATTGTTTTAACAGCTTCTTGTAATGATGAACATGTATTACAATAAAATTTATTTTGATTTGTTAAAGTTTCCATTTTTGAAAAATTATTTAATGAAAAATTTAATGAATATGCACTTTCACCTGGTGGTATATCAATTGATAAATCTAAAAAAAATTCATGTTTTGATGTTACTGTTTCACATGATAAACATTTTGTTTCATTTGTAATTAAACCTTGAAAAATTTCATTACACCAATTATTTTCAATACCAATTTCTTTATTTAAACTTTCAATAATTTCATTAATTAAATAATTAAAAAATTCATGAGCATCATGATGCATATTATTTTGACGAAATAAAAAATTTTTTTCTTTTAATTTATTTATAAAATAATTTGGTGATACAACTCCAATAGTTGATTTATTTTCAATTATACTTTCAAATAAATCTTTTAATGCATATAATAATATTGTATCATCTTTTTGTTCACTTGGTAATTGTAATGAAGTATCTAAATTTATAATTGGTCCATTTATTAAAGCTGATCTTTTTCTTTGATCAGAATTTGGATTTGGATTAAATGGATTTATTGGATTAATTAAATTAGTTTCTGGTTTCGGTATACCTACAATTACAGCACTTGAAGTTGTATTTATAGAACCTTCTTGATTAGTTTGTTGTTGATCATCATTTAATAACATTGATGAACTTTGTGAATAATTTTCATTTCTATTACATTGTTTAATTATTTGATTTGTTGGTCTTGTTATAAATATATCTAATTTTTGAAATTCATGTGATTTACTTATTTTAATTCTTTGATTTAATGATAATGAATCACAATTTCTTGCTTGTTTAATATATTTATTTTTATTTTCAACAATTACAGTTGGTGAATTAAATTTAATTCCAAATAATGAACCTTTTCTACTCAGTTTTGGTCTTTCTTCAGTTTTTCCTTGTTCTTTTAACCTTTTTTGAACTAATTGTTCATATTTAGTTGTGAAATTATGAGGTTTTACCCCAACAACTGTTAATTTTGGATCATGTTTTGTATGTTTATGTAATACTAATTGTTTTCTAAAATTTTCTGTATAATATAAACATTGAAGAATTGAATTACAATAACATGTATTACCAAAATTTTCCATCCCAAATATTTTATGGGAACCATCTTGATTCATAATGATTCGTTGAATTATGAAGTTCTTCTTTTGTTAAAAAAAAAAAACTAAATGTTTTTTTTGAACCGGCCACTACAAAATTCATACGGTTCGTACATCTTTACAAAAGATTCTTTTGTATTAAAACAAAAGATTTAATAAATGAAGATATTTTGAAAAAAAAAGAAAACAATCATATAGTAGTACCAATAGTATAAAGTTATTTATAATATTGATTGTTAATATAAGCAAATTAAAAAGAGGAGAAAATGTAACTTTGTTTTGCCTGTAATGACTTCATAGTACTTTATTTTGATCTAATTTTATATACAATCTAATAATACTTTTTGTTACTTTTGATATAGTTCTAGACAATCTTCAATATTGTTGGGTATATTGTTTTAAAATAAAAAAAAATTAATTAATTGTATATTATATTATTGATAGTTCGGAATAATATTCTGCACAAGATCTTAATTATTTTATAATAATTTAATAAATAAAAATTTTTTTATTTCTTTTTAAATGAAAAATTTTTCCGAAATAATCTCCTAACGCATAATTTAAAAAGTACAAAAATCATGACATATTTTTATCCGATTCTATTATGTTTTGAACGTTATATCCTTGTATACATGTACTTTGATGTAATGATACAACACAAACATATTTTTTTTTTAAAAAAAAAAACATACAAATGAAAAGTATTTTAACCATCTACGTTTTTTATTTGAACCATCTACGTTTTTTTAAATTTTTTTTAACATCTGCTCATATTTCGGATCATTTATTAAACTAAACTCTTATTCTTTGTGTTAATATTCTAATTTGATTTAAAATTAATAACACACGATTTTAGATACAAGAAATGATTTACAACAAAACTAAAAATACTAATTTATAATATACTAAATGGTTTTGTGAAAGTTTGATTTTTAGATTCTAAACATACCATACTCATCTAAAAAAACTTAATTAACTTAACCTGTAAATATGTAGTTTAATTTAAATTTTAAAACAATTGCTAATTTATTAAATGATTTGTTTAATTCAACCTTTCTCCAGACATCCTAGTGTTGGAGAAAATATATTTTAGTTCTTTCTCATTGTAGATATGAAAAATCTGGAATAAATTCAATAGATATTATTATCTGCTTTAGATTTTTTTATTCAACAAATGTCACGATCTATTAATTAATTATTATGATATTCTGAATTTTTAGAAGTGAATATATCGAAATCTGTACTTTTATTGGTTTTAATATAAGATCCAATGAGGTAAAAGTCTTTGATTGATTTAAGTTACATTAACATGTCTTATCATCAAATTACTGACTGTAGTCCGAACAATTCTAAAACCATCACAAGATACAGGTTTAAGAACTTGTAAAGTTGTAGCTAAAATACAATTCTTTTGTTAGTAATATTAATTTCAAGTTTTTCAAAATATTTGGGAAATTTAAAGTGGCATAACCCCATATTTTAAAATAGTCATTTGGTAGCCAAAGTGGTATAACTTTATATATTAATCTTCTAGTACTATTTCTCTTGCAAAATATAGATTTAAATAACTTAACAAATTCAATTTCTCTAGAGTAATTCATAAATAACTATTTAATATACATTTGACCTATTTTCTACGTCTACTTATTTCTGGTAATTTAAATGGAACTTTTAATTGAGCTATTTTATATGATCCAATAGCTGATTTTGGAATACCTAAAGCTTCAGCTTCAGCAACAGTAGCAGTTTTTATAATAGCACCCAAATTTCTAATTAAATTAACTAATTTAGTTGGTTTAATTTTAAAATCTTTACTAAGTGGATTTAATTCTAAATTAAAATTTGCTAAATGTAATAGAACAACAAGTAAATAAGATAATATTTTATCTTCCATAAATGGATCAATAAAAAACAGTCTTTCTTTTGCTTTACCAAATTTTGAAGATCTTGAAACTGTAAAATTTGTAATTAAATTATCAATTAAACCTTCAGGTGGATTATTTAATTTTGTAATTAAAGTTTCTTTATCTTTTGTATGTCTATTTTGATAAAGTCCAAATAATAAAGCTGAATAATATAATAATTTTAATTTCAGATCATCTTCAGTTTGATTAAATATTTTTTTAACAAATTCTGGTTGTGATGGAAAATTTTCTAAATTAGAAACTAATTTTATATTTGGTATAAAATCTAATTCATAAATATCTTCAACATTAGTTGCATCAACATTAGGTTTTGGTATAGGTGAATTATTTGTTTGTTCAACAGTTATTGGTTTAACTGAATCTACTATATCCAATTCAAAATCTTGTAATTTTTCAGAATCAATTCTATTTTTTTCTAAATTGGTAATTGCTTGTTTTGCTTTTTTAGTACCAAATGCTTCACCCAATGCATTTCTTTGAGTTACATTTCTTACACCAAGTTGTCTAATACTTGGTCCTTTATAAACTCTATTTCTTTTAGCTGTTACTTTAGTTGGTATATATATAGCTTTGAAAAGATCTATTGATTTTGCAGATTCATCATAAATACCAATTACATATTCACTATCATCTACTGATTCACCATTATAATCTAAAGTTTCAGTTTCCCCATGGAATACATAATCTTCTTGTTTCTTGTGTTTATAAGCATCAAAATCTGTTGAAGGGACTTCTAACCCATTAAAAAAAGAACCAACAACTATTGGTTTATCTGTATAATTGATATCCATGATGATTTGAAGAGATGAAAAAAAAATAAAATAATTTTTAATTTTTTTTTTTTTATTTTTTTTTTTTTTTTTTTGGCGATGGAAGATGGATTTTTATAAAATACTAGAAATAGATATAACAGCTACAACAAATGAAATTAAACAAGCCTATAAACTAAAACTACTATCTACTCATCCTGATAAAACACTTAATAATGATGTTCAAAATCAAATACCTTTAATACAACAAGCATATACAACATTAGTTAATGAAGAATCTCGAAAACAATATGATATACAATTACAAGAATCAACAAAATTAAAAGGATTCAATGCAAATGGTGGAGGATTAGATATTTATAATTTAGATGATTTTGAATTTAATAATGGTTGGTTAAAGGATTGTCCAAGATGTCATGCAAATCATAGTATACAATTAACTGAATTAGATTTAGAAAATGGAACATCCGATAATGATGGAGGATTTGATATAATAGTACAATGTAATAGTTGTAGTTTATGGATTCAAGTTAAATATTATGAAGAAGATGATGATGAACAATCATAATCTGTTGTATATGAACAATCTGAATCAGATGAATCTAATAATCCAAATATAATATCTTTCAATGAAAAACCTTTAACTGGTACATCTTCTTTAGATTGATTATTGGCAAATATAATGGTAAATAAATAAAAATATAAGATTCCTTTCATTATTGTAAAAAAAAAAAAACCAGTAAATTCATTGGCGATTAATTTTTTTCTAATTCTTTAGTCCAACAATCAATCTCATTTATCATTTCTTCTAAAATTTCAATTTTATTCTCAATTTGAATTAACTCTTGTGAATGTACATCTAATTCAGATTCTAAAAAAATAGTTAGTAAAAACCTTTTAAGTTTTTCCATATATTTACATACTTAAAGATACTAATTGATTTGCATTTGTTTCCAATTCATTAAAATTTTTTTCCAATTTTATATAATTTAATGATTGATTTGTATTTAAATTTTGTAATAAATTTAAATCAATAGTAGATATATTGGTATCAGTATCTACTAATTTACTTGTAATTTCTAATGCTTGATTCATTGTTGTTGTCATTATAAGATTTTTTTTTTTTATATATATATTTACAAGATCTATTTACACTACCTACCAGAATACATTTTATACATAGGATCATTTTCATATGTTTGACGATTTAACCATTTCTTTGTTGGATTAGCATTTACCTTTTCTCTATGATTAATTGGTTCTGGTTTATCTATTAAATCAGTTATACTAACTCTAACTTTAGATTCTGGTGTGACAACTTCATATAAACCAGGTAATTTATCAGCTGCTTTTCTAAATGCTTCTCTAGCAACTTTATCATGAATTGGTCCACCTATTTCAAATAAAATTTTCCCAGTTGGAACTCTTACTGCCCAATGATCAAAAGCACCTTTACCTTTACCCATTCTTGTTTGATTACCTTTTATACAAACAGCTAAATCACATACAAATCTAGTAAATAATTTAGATTTTGTTGGTCTTACTTCTCTTTTCAATAATTTATCTGCTGATAATAATTGATTAGCATGTATTCTAATACCATTTGATTTTAATCTTAAACCTAATTTACCAAGTTCTAATGAATTTCCTTTTATTGATCCACCTGTTCTTACTGAAACTCTACCTTTTTGGGCTTTTTCAATTTGTTTAAATCTAGGAGCATATTCATGTTTCAATCTTTTGAATACTAGTCCAAAAGGTGAACTAGATTTGAATGGGAACATGTTGTTTGATTATATTAACAAAAATTTTCAATTTTCAATTTTCAATTTTCCAAAATTTCCAATTTTTTTTTTTTTCTTTTCCCACGACAAAAACAGGCGTGCATTATGAACAAACAGTATAACCAAAACTAAAAACCATATTAATGTATAATTAATAATGTATTTAATTAATTTAATAATATGTATTAATTTAAATGTAATAATTAAAATGTGTTAATTAAAATGTAATAATTTATTGCCTCTTCATCATAACCATAAACATGTCATTCATAGTAGTGAATATTTCCCCTCTAATTAAGGAATAATATTTTATAATTCCACTAATCTGGTTAATCCATTCCATGAGCCTGCATACAATATCTACTTATATAATAATTTTATATGTGCGTTTGTGTGAAACTTTTTTATTTTATTTTTTATTTTTTGGACTCTAATTAGCCCAATGGAACTGTCACCCTCGAAAATATAATAAATTTACGGCTGATCAGGATCATCATAATAAGATACTATGAGAGAGGTCTTCAAACCAAACTAATAACTAATATAGAGGTTATATTATGTTAATTAATTAATACGGAACTGAGGGATTGTACTTCTTCTTTTTCATCAATCGATTGGTTTGTAAACAAGATTGATTTAAAAATATAACGTTATTATTATATACATTACTCCACTTTTTAAAAAGTCAAACAAAAAGATTAATTCCATTATATCCTTAGAGAAATAGCCTGATTATATGATCAAATGCATTAAGCACAACGTCCCTAAATTTAAACGGTTTCACTTTACTGCTCGAATTGTAAAATTTCATAAAAACATTATTTATTTTGATATTATTAACATCTACATACTCTCCTAAATCTAAACTTGCTCTTCAGTATCTTGTTCTGGTTTGGAATAACCAGCATAACCAGTAGAAGTAGCCATTTGTTCTTCAGTTGGTGGAACCCAATCGGCAGATTTCCAAGCAAGAACACCACTGGCATATAATTCATCAACTTCTTCTAATGATAAACCTTTAGTTTCATAAACAGCAAAATAAACAAAGAAAACTGAGAAAAGTAAACTACCAAAGAAACAGAAACCATAATAGAAATGAATAGCATCAGTAATAAAGGTAGTGAAAAATGAAATTAAAAATCCAAAAGTCCAATTAGCTGCACCTGCAACACCCATAGCTTTTGATCTAACTTTTGTTGGATACATTTCTGAAATAATTGAATAAACACCACCAGCCCAAGTAGATGCAAAAGTTGCAATATATAATGCAGTAACAAAAATCATAGCTTTACCATCTCTATGTCTTGTAGGACCAGAATGTCCATGATAATATAAATGTTGAGAACCAACTAATGAATAAATTAACATACAAATTGACATACCAACAGATCCAATTAACAAACAATGTCTTCTACCTAATTTTTCAATAGCAAAAATACCAACAAATGTAAAAGCAAAATTAATAACACCAATAACAATATTAGTTTCAAATGGATCATTCATACCACTACCTTTAAAAACAGGAGCAGCATAATAAAAGAAATAATTATCACCAGTCAATTGTTGTAATGATTGTAAGAAAATACCAACTATAACTCTTTCAAAAATTCTTGGTTTACCTGTAACTAAAGTCATCCATGAAGCATTTCCTGCTAATCTTTCTCTTTCAACCCCTGCTTGCATTAATTGTAATTCACGATATAAAGCTGGATCTTCTGGTGAAATTTTATTAATTTTAGCTAATGAATTTCTAGCATCATCAATTTTATCTATACCAATTAAATATCTTGGAGATTCTGGCATAGTAACCATACCACCAATTAAGAATAAAGCCCATGCGAAACATAAACCTAATGGAATTCTCCATTGTCTATCATCTGAATAATGTGATTTAGTACCATAAATAGTACAATAACCTAAAAATATACCTAAAGTAATCATCAATTGGAAACAACAAACCAATGTACCTCTCAAATGTTTTGGAGAAACTTCTGAAATAAATAATGGACAAACAACTGATAAAGCACCAACACCTAAACCAGAAAAGATTCTACCAATCATAACTTGATACCATGCATGAGAAGCAGATATTTGAACAATTGTTCCAGCAATATAAATGACAACTGCAATCATAATACCAACTCTTCTACCGTACATATCCCCAAGTTTTGATAAAAATGCTGCACCAAAAGCACAACCGGCATTAAAAATACCAATAACAAGACCTGTACGAGCATTTGAAAAATAATATCCTTCTGAATTTCTTTGACCAAATCTTCTTCTGTAATCAGTCATGTTAATAAAGCCCCCAACACATCCTGTGTCATACCCGAAGACGAATCCTTTCCGACAATAAGTTAGTATCATTGATAGTTTGATGATAATTGCAAGAATTTTGAAAAAAAAAAAATATTTTTTTGTAAAAAAAATTGCAACTTTTATTTTACTATAGAAGTTTCTATAGTCTTAAAATTTAAATACATACCACCAAAAGCGATGAAAACACACATTATACTAATACCGATGTAAGCGGTCCATGGTTTTGCGTTTAAAGCATTATTATGACTTTCTTCTTGAGGTTGATTATCTTGTTCATATTTATCTTCAACATCGTTTGGATGTTCTGTATTTGATGAAGCTTGAGACATTGTTAACTCTTAATGAAGTAGAAATATATATATTTAAAAAAATTAAATAAACAACTAAAAACAGCGTCAATACTTGTTTAAATACTTTTTTTTTAAGGTTTGAAATTTGCATTTGGGAAAGTTGCAAAACCAAACGATTCTGCAATGGTTACAATCTTTTTTTTTTTTTTGTTTTTTTGCTGTCACAAAACAATACAATATTAGAACCATACATCAACTAAAATCATCAAATTAATTAAACTGCAAAGAACTAAAAATTAATATAAATTTAAAAAATAGTTTAACACGGCCGGTACTGTTCGGGATATTTAATACCATAAGGTCAGTTTAATTTTTAGTTTTTTAAAACAGATAAAATATTATGCATTCTATATTATATTATTAACTCTATTTATATTATATTCATAAAATCGTAAACACTAAATAATAATAATTATTATTTTTATTTTATTTTTTGTTGTTGTATTATTTATTTTGGGATATTTTTATTTTTGTTCAAAACATCTGTTAATTAATTAATTAAACATGTTCTTCTTCAGGTTTTGAGTAACCCGCATAACCGGTTGAAGTGGCCATTTCTTCTTCACTTGGTGGGACCCAACCTGGTGATTTCATAGCAAGAATTCCACTTGAATATAATTCATCAACTTCTTCTAATGATAAACCTTTAGTTTCATAAACCATGAAATAAACAAAGAAAATTGAGAAAAGTAAACAACCAAAGAAAACAAAACCATAATAGAAATGAATAGCATCAGTAATAAATGAAGTGAAAAATGAAATTAAAAATCCAAATAACCAATTAGCAGCATTAGCAACACCCATAGATTTTGATCTAACTTTTAATGGATATAATTCTGAAATAACTGCATAAACACCACCGGCCCATGTTGATGCGAAGAAGAAAATATATAATGAAGTAATAAAAATTAAAGCTTTACCATCAGCATGTCTAGTTGGACCACCTGGACCATCAATATATAAATGTTGAGAACCAATTAATGAATAAATTAAGAAACAAATTGCCATAGCAACTGAACCAACTAATAAACAAACTCTTCTACCAAATTTTTCAATAGCCCAAATACCAACAAAAGTAGATGTAAAATTAATAACACCAATAATAATTGAAGTTTCAAATGAATCTTCTAAACCAATAGATTTAAAAATAGTACTTGAATAATAAAAGAAATAATTATCACCAGTTAATTGTTGTAAAGATTGTAACATAACACCAACAAAAACTCTTTCGAAAATTCTTGGTTTACCTTTAAGTAAAGTCATCCATGAAGCACTACCAGCTAATCTTTCTCTTTCAACACCTGCTTGAAGTAATTGTAATTCTTGATATAAGGCTGGATCTTCTGGTGAAACTTTATTAGTTCTAGATAAAGCAATTCTAGCATCATCAATTTTATCTTTACCAATTAAATATCTTGGAGATTCTGGCATTCTAATCATACCACCAAGTAAAAATAATGCCCATGCAAAACATAAACCTAATGGAATTCTCCATTGTCTATCATCTGAATATGATTCTTTAGTACCATAAGTAGTACAATAACCTAAAAAGATACCTAAAGTAATCATCAATTGGAAACAACAAACTAATGTACCTCTTAAATGTTTTGGAGAAACTTCTGAAATAAACATTGGACAAATAACTGATAAACAACCAACAGCAATACCTGTGATAATTCTACCAATCATAACTTGATACCATGCATATTGAGCAGCAATTTGAATGATAACACCAACAATATAAATAACAGTTGCAATCATTATACCTAATCTTCTACCATAAGCATCACCTACTTTTGATAAAATTAAGGCTCCAATAGCACAACCAGCATTAAAAATACCAATAATAAGACCAGTACGAACATTTGAGAAATAGTAATCACCATCTGATGATCTTTGACCGAATCTACGTTGGAAATCAGTCATATTGACGAACCCACCGACTGTACCTGTGTCAAACCCGAACATGAATCCTTGCGTCAATAAGTTAGTATCATTGATAGTTTGATGATAATTGTAATATTGATGTTGTTGCAAGTGTTGATTGTTTAAAAAAAAACAAAAAAAAAAAAATTTTTTTTCTCTCTCTAAATAAACTTGCTTAACAAAATCTTACCCCAAATTATACAGTAAAAATTGTTTGATTTGTAAAATACATACCTCCAAAAGCAATACAAACACACATAATAATGATACCTGAATAAGCAGATAATGGTTTGTTGTTTAAGGTTGGTCCTTCTTGTTGAATTTCGTCGCTTTTTTCTTCATATTTTGAATGAAGTTCGTTTTCTACATCTGCAGTAGATGCATTTGATGAGTTATTATCTTGAGACATTTTTTTGAATGATTTTAAAAGAAGAAAATAAAAAATACTTTTAAAAAAATTGTGAAGAATTTATTGGTATTTATACTTGAATTCAGAAAGTACAAAGAAAAATTTTCATTGCTTGCTTGCCCATGGTGCAAGAAAAATTCTCTTGATTGTTTATGCTGGGGGAGTCAGGTGGTTCTCCAAATTGTCTCCAGATACTGAAATTTTGAAAAAAAAGATACATCTTCGGAAAATTTTTCAAGAAAATTATAGCAATTATTTTTTTTAGTGTATGTTTCAATGCGTGTTTAAGTTATCGTGCATGTAGTTAATCCGAAGAATTAGTAATTTATTTATTTATTTATTCATCCAATTATTTATTTATTTATTCACTTTTTAAGGCAAGACAAGAATAACAAGAATATGGTGGTATCTACAAATTTGTAATATTATATCAAAAAAACTAAGTCTAAAGAAACAGGATTCTTTATTGATTAATCTTGTAGTATTCTAATAGAGAACAAGTCAACTGATGTCAGAATTGAGTTATTTTTTTTTATAAGGTAAAATTTCTTTTTATTTTTTTACCCTATATTTTTTTTTAGTGCACACGTTTAATTTCTTTTTTTTTTTTTTTATTTAAATTTTTTTTTGTTTCTGTGTAATTATAACTATTTATTTCCGTATCCCAACAAATAAGCTAAAGTCTCCAGATGAATAATGTAAATGTCCCCACCTATTCTAACCTATAAATGTTATTATCCCGCAAATGGCCTAATACTTTTTACTGGAGTTTTTATGGGGCATCTTTTAACAGGAAAAGATGAACACCTTGAGACGTGCGGCGAACTGAATAAAAAAAAAAAAATTGTTTGCATAATTGAATGGTTCGATTACAATAATTAACATTTCTTTTTCATGAAGAATACGAAAATAGAAATTCTACCTATATAATTATAGAATGTTCATATTGAATAATTATCAGATCAGACCAATTTCTATAATTGAATATAATATAATCTTTCTATTTTTTTTTAATTAATATTATTGAAAATAATAAAAAAAAAAAAAAATTTTATCTTTGTAGTGTACTTTTTTCAAACTAATTTTTTTAGTCTAAACCAAGAATCTTAGATGAAATAAATAGAACTTGTTTAAAGATGTATAAAAATTGATTCTTCACTATATTCTCTTGCCAAGCTGTTCATTAATTAATAATTCATTAATAAATGATTACTGGATATAATGGGATGATAAATAGAATGATTTATCAATTGGTAAAAGCATATATTGTTTGATATGATAGTTATACAATAGATAAGAAAAAATAAATTTGAAACGCATGTAATAAAAAATTATATCAAACATTTATTTTTTGTTAAAATAATAGTTTTAAGTTAAGAAAATATTATCTATGGTCCGATCTGATGACTTGACTGAGGTATGGATGCATGACAAATAATGAGGTGTTGGTCTACATTGTTAAAATATTCAAAACTGTTATAAAAGCAATCACAAATTCAGGAACTTATGTAATTGTAAAAAATATTCAGTTTAGAAGGCTTTTTCTTATTTTTTTTTTCTTATTTTTTTTTTTTTTTTTACTTTCTATACATAGTATAGTCTCGGATTATTTAAATAATCCGAAATATTTTGTTCATTTCTACACACCTTCCTAAATAGGCGCCCCTTTCGCTATTATTTTTATTTATTAGTTTTTTTATGAAGTTAATATAATTCTTTACATAATTTATATTATGAATTTAGTTGTTTTGAAAATTTTGTTTCAATAATTTGAATAGTTAGTTTGAAAGGAAGTTCATTTCCTAATTTTGATTTCTTTTTTTTTTTTTTCATGTTTCTCTAGAGTCTCTTACTCAAAGTTAATATTGATTAGAAAATTTTATTTTACTTATGAAACTATTAAGAGAAAGTTGAATGATAGAATTATTATATTACTGAAAACCCCAACCGTAACATGGAAAAGCAATATTGGTTGAATCTTACCTTAAAATTAAACTTTATATATCATTAAATAAAATAATGAAAGATAATTATATGAGGTTTTCAAAAGTTATATATGAAACATTTTACTAATTATTATTTAAAATAGATTATTTCAAGTGGGACCTTCACTATAAATCCATGATCATTATCTTTTATATATTTTGTAGATTGTTTTGATAAGTTTTCTTTATCCAATTATTTGCATAAAATACAACAGAAAAATGAAAACAAAAAAAATTTTTTTTTTTTCATCAATCAAAATGATTTTAACGAGACCTCTAATACAAAATTTCCAAAGGTCAATTAGATTATCATCAACTAAAGTTGGTGATAAACTATATAAATCAGATGAATGGACAAATATTCCTCCTTTTATAATAAGTTTAATTGAAAAAAAATTACATAAAAATCCAAATCATCCAATTGGTATTCTTCATGATTTAATTCAATCAAATATAAAAGATATGGGTTATACAGTTTATGATAATTTTCATCCAATAGTTACTAAATATCAAAATTTTGATTCTTTAGGATTTGCAGAAGATCATCCAGGTAGATCTAAATCAGATACTTATTATTTTAATAAAGATAATTTATTAAGAACTCATACTTCAGCACATGAACAAGAATGTTTTCAAAATAGTAAAACTCCTGGTTATTTAATTTGTGCTGATGTTTATAGAAAAGATGAAGTTGATAGAACTCATTATCCAGCTTTTCATCAATTAGAAGGTGCTAGAGTTTGGTCAAAAGGAAATTTAGATCAAATTAAAAAAGATATAGATACAATACCAAAAACAAATATAATTGTTGAAGATCCATTCCGTGAAATACCTGTAACATCAAATAATTCAAAACAAATTTATATGAATGAAGAAGAAGTTAAATTAGTTGCAATTCATCTTAAAAAAACAATTGAATTTATTATAAATCAAGTATTTGAAAAAGCTAAAGAATCAGCAAAATTAGCAGGATCAACAGAACAATATTTAAATGAACCTTTAAAAGTTAGATGGGTTGAAGCTTATTTCCCTTGGACTGCACCATCATGGGAAATTGAAGTTTGGTGGAAAGGTGAATGGTTGGAATGTTGTGGATGTGGTATAGTTCAACAACAAGTTTTATTAAATAGTGGATTAGGTGAAGATAAAATAAGTTGGGCATTTGGTATTGGTTTAGATAGAATTGCAATGTTATTATTTGATATTCCTGATATTAGATTATTTTGGACACAAGATGAAAGATTTCATAAACAATTTTCTAAAGGTAATATAAATACATTTATACCTTATTCAAAATTTCCTGGAGTTAAAAGAGATGTATCATTTTGGTTAGGTGATAAAGAATTACATGGAAATGATGTTATGGAAATTGTTAGAGGATTTGCGGGTGATTTAGCTGAAAGTGTTATATTAGTTGATGAATTTATTCATCCTAAAAAACAAATAAAATCTCAATGTTATAGAATTAATTATCAATCTATGGATAGAAATTTAACTAATTCTGAAATTAATGAGATTCATTCTAAAGTTGAAAATGATTTGATTAATAGATTTAATGTTGAAATTAGATAAAAAAAAAAAAACCGGGGTTTGTTCTTGTATATAGGATTTTAAAAATATTCCCGCCGTGTGGCAAAACAAAACTAAAAAAAAAAAAGACTTTTTTTTCTCTAATTATCCTTTTTCTATCAATTATCACAATGAGAGGTTATTATCCTACTTATTATAGGCCATTCTTTGGCTTTGGTTCTGCTTTTTTACTTTTTGGTGCTTTTATGTTAGGTAAATCAATGGGTAATCATCAACGTCCTTATTGTCCTAGACATCACAATAGTTGTCAATGTCCTGATTGCAAAAAAAGAATGAAAAGAGATTATGAAGATTATGATAATTCTAAATAATTTATTGTATTTTATGTATATAGTATAAGAATATATTACCAAAACCAATAGGCTGTTAAAATTAAAATTGTTGAAAAAGTTTCTTGCATTAAACCTAAGAATGTATAATATTTATATTGACCAAAATAAATCATATACTTACTTGGAAGATCAAAATTAACTCCATGGAATGCAGAAATTATTGAATAAACACATCTAACAATTAAAAATATTAAAGAAAGAATTAATAATTTTGCAATGGTAGTAAAATTATCTCCTTGAAGTATAAAAAATAATAATCCAATTAATAATAAAACACTTATTAAAAATAAAATTGATGAAACTTTCATTAAATCTTTATTAGTTGAACTTTGATCACCAGAAGATAATTGAGATGTACTTACTATATTTAAAACGACTGCAAGAATTAAAATAACTGTTAATAATTTAAATGGCCAAAAATTTAATTTCTTTTCCCCAACTGATTTATAAGAACCTGATGAATTACTTGGAAGTTTTTCCAAACCTAAAGGATTTTGTTGTTTAAGCATATGTTGGACTAATGAACTAATAGCCCTTGTAATGAAACCTAAACCAATTGAATCAAAAATATATGTTACAATAAATAAATTTAATGTAAAATTTTGTTGGTATAAAACAACTAATCCAGTAATAGCACCAACAACTTTAAATAATAAGAATATTGATAATAAAATAAAAAATGGCAAAATTGATTTTAATTGAGTTTTCTTCATTAAATGATGAATTGAAATCCCAATATAAATTATTAATAATATAAAAAATATAATTAATTGAACTATTGAAACCACTTTCCATTCTAAAGATTCTTGAAACATTTTAATGTTGTTTAAAATAATCATTTTAATGAACTTTTTTAAACCATTTTATATAGTTTTTGGGGAATAATTTAAAGTTTTGCATCATTTTTTTGATTTGTTTGATAAATATTTACGCGATTATGTAATGATTAAGTAAGCTCTTAATTATATGAAATAGCAAAAAAAATTCTAAATAGGAAACAATTCCATTTATTCTATTCATTTAATACGAAAGGGCTTAAACAATCATTTTTTTTTCTTGATTTCAAAGATAATTACAGTTTAGCTTTAATGCAAATGTTAACAACTATTGATGCAATGCTACCGTGTAATATAGTTTGTACATTGAGTAACGCGTTGAACCATAAAGTTATTACCTTAGAACGTTTTGGAATAGCTAAAAAAAAAAAAAAAAAAAGACGCCTTTTGAAATTAGTGCATTTTTTGTATATTCTAATTGGTTAAAAATTATCTATTTAATCAATCTATTAACCCGCACTACATAAATTATATTAATCTAAAATAATAAAGCAACACATCCAGCTAATACACCAACAACCAAGCCACTAATTTCAGTTTTAGCAATACCATTCTTAGTAGAAGTTGATGAAGAAGAACTATTACTGGTTGAATTTTTTGAACTAGTTGAATTAGAACTTGAAGTTGAATTTTTACTTGAACTTGAAGTTGAATTAGAACTTGAATGAGAACTACTTGAAGTAGAATTAGTAGTTGAATTAGAAGTAGAAGTAATTGAAGTAGTACCAGCATCAACAACGGTAATATTAGCACATGCAAGTCTACTGTTATTTGAAGAATGAATAACAACTGATAAACCACCAATATAAGCTTCTGAATCTGGATCTAATGATAAATAACCATCAATATAAGTAGTATTGAATGTTTGACTTGTAATGTTACCATTTCTACCAGCTAAATCACCAACTTCTTTACCAGCATCAGTTGTAGCAGTAGCACTACCATTGTATGGATTGAAATGTAATAAAGTACCAGTACAATTACCATTTGAAGGAACTGGTTTAGCATGAATATGATATGGAAATGGACCACCAGAAGAAGGTAAACCACTTAATTCAACTGAAACTTGAACTTGACCATATTCACTAGTTTCAAAAGTAACTGAACCTTCAATATTTGAATGATTATTTTGAGCAAAGGTAGCAACTAATTCAGCACCTTCTGGTGAATCAGCTTGAATTGGAGCATCACTTGCAATTGATAAAGATGCAATAGATAATAAAGGTAATAATAAATTTACAAACATTGTTGGTTTGATAAAGAATGAAATAATGAATAATAAATCTGATTTAAAAAAAATATTATAATTTGAAAAATTTTAGACATTTGGGGTTATTTTTATAGTGAAAATCCATGAATAAATTAAGGGAGCTTAGTTAATTTACATTTTAGAATTTGTACAATTAAATTTATTGTATAACAAAATTTTTTTTATTTCGTTTTTGTTTCCCCTTGCTTGTAAACTCCTTTTTTTTTTTTTTACTTTACTTTATTTTTTTTCTTATTGTTTATTTTCAAGCATGCAAAAAACGTAAAATAATACTTTCCGAAATGGAGGTTTTAGCATGATTGGTAGAATCCCTTATCTAGTACATAATTGGTACATTTAATATGTTCTGCAAAGTTTAAATAATTTTATTTTGTAGAACTCAATCGGATTTTACCCGTGTCTTGGAAACGTTTTTGATATCCTCTTTTTTTTTTTTTTTTTTATTTTTTTTGTAAGACCGAATTTGGGAAATATAAAATAATTCTTTATTTGGACATACTAAATACCTTTTCAGTAAAATTCAATTAATTTTTTTAAAGCCATCCACAATAATAAATGATCAACAAACTAAGAAACATTTTTAAATTTTTTTTTTTCAAGAGCGAAACTTTAGATATTTATAGAGATCTTAGATTATTAAGATAAAAAAAAAAAATATATTTGCTCCATTAATTGAATACTGTAATTAGAATTAGTTTATTTGCTCATCTTTTGACGTCTATTGATATTCTTGATTTGTTTTTATAAATCTTTATAATTATGAAAAATTACAAAATCACAAAATTAGAAGAAGAAAATTTTTAGAAAATTTTAAATTTTTTATCTTTTTAATAAATTTACCGCTATGCGCATTTATAGAATATATTAATTTGTTTAGAAAGAAAATTGGGATTATATACACTACCAACTTCTACTATGTCACACATATAACATATTCTATGTCATACATATAACATATTATTTCAATTTTCATTTCTTTTTAATAACCTTTTTCTTGTCTTTCTTGTTCGAGATCAATCTTTAAAGGTCATAGTTAGGAATTATTACTTTTTAGATTTAAAAGATGATCATTTAAGATTTAACTAAATATAATTAATATTATTTGTTGTAGGGTATAAGGATCTTTAGCAATTCATTTTTTTTTTTCTTGTTGCTATTATAAAATTTACCCGGCTTTTACCTACACATGATAACTTTTTCGAACCAGCATCAAATATTCTCCTATTAATTAACTATTCTCCATCAACTCTATTCAAGATGACTATTCCATTACTTGGTAGATTAAGTTTATTAGATTGGCCTATTATAGTCATATCTTTTACATTAGCATGGCTTGAATTTATCATATCTGTTATTACAACCCTACTACCATCTCAATTTATTGAATTTTGTACTTTTGTCACCAAACAAATCTATAAATTTACTTCAAATCCAATTAATTTAATTATAAAACTGAAAAAGAAACCTGAAACTGATGAAGAACCTGAATCATATACATATTCATATATTAAAACAGATTCTTCCTTCTCAAAAGAACAATATGAATTAATGATTGAATTATTAAATGCAAATCATATTGATGACATGGTTAAATTATTTGGTTATTCTATTGAAAATAGAGTTGTTCAAACAAAAGATAATTATTTATTGAATATTCATAGAATTTCTGGTAAAAAAAGACCTTCTAATGGTAAAGTTGTTTATTTACATCATGGTTTATTAATGAGTAGTGAAATTTGGTGTACACAAATTGATAAATATCAAAATTTACCATTTATATTATATGATTTAGGTTATGATGTTTGGTTAGGAAATAATAGAGGTAATAAATATTCTCAAAAACATTTAAATTTTACTTTAAATTCTTTAAAATTTTGGAATTTTTCAATTGATGAATTTGCATTATTTGATATCCCAAATACTATTGATTATATTTTACAAGCAACTGGTTCTGAAAAATTAACATATATTGGTTTTAGTCAAGGAAGTGCTCAAGCATTTGCAAGTGTTTCTGTTAATGAAGATTTAAATGATAAAATTGAGCAATTAATTGCTATATCCCCAGCAACTACTCCACATGGATTATATTCAAAATTTTTGGATATGTTATTGAAATCATCACCAAATGTTACTTATTTATTATTTAGTAGAAAAGTTTTAATGCCATCATGTATATTTTGGCAAAAAATTATGTATCCACCATTATTTGATACAATGATTGATATTGCAAATTATTTATTATTTAATTGGAAAGCAAAAAATATTACAAGATTACAAAAATTAAGTAGTTATGCTCATTTATATTCTACTACAAGTGTTAAATGTGTTGTTCATTGGTTTCAAATTATATCATCAAAAAATTTTCAAATGTATCATGATGTTAATTCAAATTTATATGGTTTAAATCCAATCAGTTATCCTTTAAAAAATATTAAAGTACCAATTCATTTAATTTATGGTAGTATAGATTCTTTAGTTGATATAGATGTTATGAAAAATCAATTACCAACAGAATTAACAACTACTCATGCAGTAGCAGATCATGAACATTTAGATAATTTATGGGGTACTGATGCTTATGATGTTGTATTTAAACCTTTATTGAAATATTTAGGTGAAGATGTTGATAATGTTTATTCATACTTATTTAGAAATAGTGGCTATAAATTAATTGAAAATATCATTGATAATGAAGATGAAGAAGCAACAACAGTTGTTAATGAAGATGATCATCAATCTTATTTAAAACAAGCTAATAATGGTAGAAAAAGATTAAATTCTAATACATATGTAGATTATGATAGACATCCATCAATTGTTGGAAAATTTGTATAATTAAAAAAAAAAAAAAAAAAAAAAAAAAAAATTATTTATTTAATATAAGTTTTGATATTGAGAATGCAAAATGTGTAACTTGTAATAAAAAAAAAAAAATGGTTGTTAAAACAAACAAAAAAATCAGAAAAAAAAAAAAAAAATTCTTTGGTAACCAACCAATAAACCAACCACATCAACATACGTTAATAGACTCTAATCATCAACTCATTTCATATATTTAAGCAATCTAATATAGCTTTAGTTATATTTAAAATGTCCAATAATAATAACGAGTCACTTCCCATTCAAGTATGTATTTCTAAACTAGTTGTTATACATAATGGCAACCACTTTTTTTTTTTACAACAATATACTAACAATTCAGAATAATGGAATAAATCATGATTTTCATCCCACCGGTATGTATTAACCTTTTATTTATTTATTTTTAACAATTATTAACATTAATTTAGCATTAAAAAGGAAAATAACTCAACAAATACCTCGTTCATTGCCCTATTATGATAATGCAAGTGTTTCAACTGTAAATCAAGATCCTATAGTGGAAGAATTAATGAAATTACATCCTCATCAATCAAAATTAGTAATTTCGGTACAATATGATGATGAAATTGTTCAATATCTGGCAAAATTAAATGAATTATTAAATTCTTTATTATCTGAACAATTGGATGATAATATAAGAATGCAATTGGAAAATTCATTAAATGAATTAATTTCATATATTCCAAATGTAAAAGAAGAATCTATTGAAGTTTCAGAACAATCAACTACTAAAAAATTGAAAACTAAACAAAATATCCCAAAACCCATCTATAGCAAATCAGTTACATTTCCAAATAATTATTTATCAAAAATATTAATTGAAAATTATAGTTTACTTAAAAAATTTTCTTTATCATATTTTAATTTATCATTATCTTCACATATTACCAAATATATGGTTGAATTAATTTATCAATTAAACTATTGGGAAATTGTTCATTTAGTACATTTAATTCCAAATATAGTCAATTTTTTACAATTGATTAATTTTGAAATAGTAAATACATCATTTGGATTATTAGTTAAACCACCTACAAATTATTTAAATGATAATATGTTACAAGGTTTACAATATCCATATCCTTATCCATTTTATAATTACTCATATCATTCATTTAATTCCAAAGTTGAAGATCAAAAGTTAAGTAAAGTTAATATTACTCCATATACTGATATTACTTTAAAAAATATAGAAGAACCAGTAAAAAAGAAAAGAGGAAGAAAACCAAAGAAACAAGAAGAAAAGAATGAATTAGAAGTTGAAATTACTGAAATTGTAGAAGATAATAATTCTGCTGAAATTAGTAGAACTGTAAGTGATGCATATAATACATCAGAAGATGATGAAGTTATGGAAGAAGGTGAAGAAGAAGAGGAAGAAGAAGATGAAGAAGAAGAGGAACAAGTAGAAGAAGTAGAACCGATATTATCAAAAAGCTCTCCACCAATGCATCCAACTCAACCAACACCAATCACATTACCTTCTGTTGGAGCTTTTATGTTTAAATCGAAGTATCAGGAACAGAAACCTGAACCAATTGTGCAAATGAAAATACAATCACAAGTTCTATCATCACCCGAACCACGAGTTGAACCACAAATTCAACCACAACAAACTCAAGTTCAATCACAAACTCAAGTACAACAACTTCCACAAGTTACACCACCGCAACAACAACCTCAAGTCACGCCAGTACAACAACCACAAGCTCTACCACCACAAGAACTAGCAAAAGAAGAAGTACAAACCCAAGCACAAGCACAAATTCCAGCACAACCAATTCAAACACTACCTCAACCTCTATCAACCAATCAATCACCTCAACAAGTATATACACAATATCCTTATTATGTATATCCAACATTTCAACCGTATCCTCCACAACAACCATATCAACCATATCAACCAACATTCCCAGTTCCTCCACCAATTTCAGATTCCAATCCTGAAAATAAACCACATAATTTCCCAGTATTAACTCCAATAGTAAATTATAAACAATCTCAAAATGTATTACCATCATTTAAAAAGTTGACTACAAAAGAGATATTACCAATTAAGGATACAACACCACAAGCAAGTGGTACTAGTCCTACATCAATAGGAAATACTTCAAATTTAGATATAATACCTTCACCTGTTGAAGAAAGTTCTGCATCAGCTATTGGTTCTTCTACTACAATATATCCTCCACCTCATATTGATCCAATAACTCAAACAATTACATACCCACCACCACCACAATCAGCAGATGATAGATCAAAAAGACCGAATAAATCTGGGGTTATACATCAATGTCATTTATTAGATCCTAATTCACAACAAAAATGTTTGAAAATATTTTATGGTAAAAATGAATTATTAAGACATCAAGAATTTGTTCATGCAACTAAAAAGAAGATTTATAAATGTATATATTGTTCTAAAAGTGGTATAAAAGTTCAAAGTTATCCAAGACACGATTCTTTAGCAAGACATATTAGAAGAAAACATGGTATAACTGGTAAAGAAAATAAGATGGCAGTTAATTATGCAAAAGCAAATGTTGAAATAGTTGAAGATAATTCAGCTAAAATTATAAATCATACACCTCAACAACAAGATCAAAGTCAAGGTAATTTGGCATCAATGCAAGATCTGTTTCAATTGGGTACACCACAACATATGGATTCAGTTCATCAACAGTTACAAGAATTTCATCAACAACAATTACAACAACAACAACAACAACAACAACAACAACAACAACAACAACAACAACAACAACAACAACCAATTCTTCCACCTGTTGGAAACTATCCAAATAAAATTACATTTGTTGCACCAAATCCTACATCACCTCCTGTTGTTAGAAATTTTGAATTACCAAGGTTACAACAATCAACACAACAACAGATGTCACCACCTCAACAAATGTCACCACCACAGGTTAATTATGCATTACCATTACATCCATCTACTAGATCATTTGAACATACGAATACAAATGAAAACAAATCACCCAATACTGATAAATCACAACCGGTTAATAATAAAGATAATAATGCCAATACTTATACTGATGATAAAAGTCATAGCTAAAACCAATATAATCCAATGAATGTGGATGTATAGTAAAGGATATATAAATATGTGAATAGGTTAATTTATAAATAAAATTAGAGTAGTTTTTTTTTTGAACATAAAATATGACATGGTAGCACATATATTTATATAATATATTTTTTTTTTTTGAATTAAAATTATGATATAAAGAAATAACCTTGAATTTAAAATATTCTATTTCTTTTGTAAAAGTAAAGTGTTATAGATTTGTTTCAGGTTAATTTGAAACATAAATCTACATTAGTTTTTGTATGTAATTTCAAATTTTTATTAAATATATACTAAATAGTTCTTATAATAAGATTCCTAACAAAGTCAAGAAAAAATATCAAATATATATAGAGAATATGCTTATATTAATCCTTACCATCCTTATAACAAAAAATTGGCTTTTATAGTTAATTTACAAACCACGTGATATATCATGTGAGTTCAAAATTTCTTTGTCATTTTATTCTCTATTTATATCTTCTCTATTTATTATCTTCCGAACTTTAATATTCTTGTTTTTTATTTCTTCAGTAATTGACAGCATATTTATAAGTAAATTTAATTGTTCATCTTGTACAAGAAAAAAAAATGCAAAAATGCAAAAATGCAAAAACACACACATCTTTTACAGGTTATACATCTATTATTTATATTGCAGTTTAGACGATCCAGTTGGTTTTCTTTTTCTTTTTCTTTTTCTTTTTCTCAACTTTTTTCTCAACTTTTTTACAACCAAATACTAATAACAAATTATAAGTTTCAAATAATAAAAAGATACAAATTTTCTGAATAAATTGTTTATAATTCTTTGTTTATTGTAATATTAGTTGTATAGTCAAGTATAGTTTATTATGGACCATCTATCAACTGTTTCTATGTTTTAACTTATAGGGGCAAATTTTAATTTTAATTTTAATTTAAATTTAAATTTAAATCTTTTCATACATAATAATTCTCTCACTCACTCTTTTTTTTTTTAATGCAAAAAAAAATCAAACCAAAAAAAAAAAAATTAAAAATTTAAACAAATTTACAACAACCCAAATTTATCAAACTTTTGTTTTAAAAGTAGTTGTTAATTTAATATTAAGTTAATATCGAATTCATATTAATTAACATAGCGTTAACCTATCGATTAGATTGACTAATTTAAACGTGTTTTTAATAGATTTAATTATTACAACTTATTGATACATATCAATATATATATCAGCATATATATATATATATATATATTATACACATTTTCAAAGAATCAATTAATTAATCAACTAATAGAATATAAGTAAAATTTTAAGATGGATGAAATTAAACAACAAACGCCACCAACAACAACTAGCGGTGTAAGTGATGAAAAAGAAAATGATACACTGAAAATATCAAGTATAGTTGAGTTTTCGCCAGCAAATGTTTCAGGTCATGATAACAATTCCAAATCAAATTCACCAGTTGCTAAAGGATCTCCAAAAGAAAATTACTCATTACCACCACAACCTTCTTCATTATCTATCAATCAACAAATTGATATTTTATTAAATTCATCACCTATAAATATACAAGAATATTCTACTCATTTAAATAAAATTGCAAATATATTATATGAAGAAAAATTTGATATATCAAATTTAATACCTTTACAAAATAAATTTGAACAATTAATGCAAAAATTAATTTATTTTATTGATTTTAAAAATGCTTTAAATAATAAATTATATTTAATTATTGAAAAAAATTTTGATATTTTTATTAAAATTTCAACAAATTATAAATATATTGAAATTTCAACTTCAACTATAAGATTTTTAACTACAGTTTTTATGAATTTAAATTATTGGGAAATTTATAATTTATTAAATTGGAAACCAATAATATATCATTTTTTAAATTTAATTGATTTTGATTTAGATGATTGTTATCGTAAATTTATAAATGATTATTCAAATTATACTTATGATAAAATTAATCAACCAAGTATTAAACAACGATCAAAATTAACAAAAAGAAGAAAATTAAATAAACCAACGATTGAGATCGAAGAAGATGATCAAAGACCAACTCAATTCTTTTCATTAAATCCTGATACTACAGATCATGATAAATATGTTGCTGATGTTTTATCTGGAGCAAGTATACAAAAAAGAAAATTTAGACCTGATATTAAATTAGAACATCATAAAATTATTAAAAAACCTCAACCAGCAACTGAAAAAGTTTCAACAAAATCTTCAAATTATGATCCTGATGTTGTACATGAATGTCAATTACCATCTGCTGAAGAACCTCATAAATTATGTTTAAGAAGATTTTCAAGAAAATATGAATTAATTAGACATCAAGAAACTGTTCATTCAAAAAAGAAAAAATTATTTAAATGTTATGTATGTGTCAAACAAAATCCTGGTGTTGGTCCAAGAATTTTTACAAGACATGATACTTTAGCTAAACATATAAGAGTTAATCATAAAATTTCTGGTAAAGAAGCAAAAGCTGAAGTTGCTTATTCTAAAAAACATGCAGAAGTTGTTGAAGAAGGTGATATTACAGTTCATGTAGGTAGAAGAAAAACTAAAGTTGATTTTGAATTAAGAGCTCATATGGAAAAACGAAAATTATCCGGTGATGATACTAATTATTTAGAAACTAGCGATTTAGATTCTGGTGATGAAGAAGTCACTTTTAATAAGTAGTCAAAAAATTTATGTATATTAATATTGATTTTTTTCAAACTCTTGTTGTTCAATTATAGCTTTTATAATTTCTGGATCAGATATTTCATCTATTATATCTTTTGAAACTTTCGATAATCCAGTTATTGATCTCCTTATATCATGATTTTTAAATTTTAAATCATAAACTAATTGTCCATTATTATCAGAAAATTTTTTAATTGTATACTTTGAAGGTTGAAATAATTTTGGATAAAAATTTAAATTTGTATAAACATCTTTTTTTCCTTTAACACCAATTTGAGATCTAAGTTCCATTAATTTATGATTATATTCAGAAGTTTGTTGAGAAATTTGATAAATCCAAGATGGATCAGTTTGATAATTTACAATTGGAGTAGCAGTTAATGGAGTTGCATTACCACTTAATCCACCTTCACCCAATACATTAGCTAATTTTTTTTGATATAATTCATTTGGATCAGCATATTCTCCAGGAATATCACCATTATCAATAGCTCTTTGTTCCCAAAAATCATCAATAACTTTTTTACCTTCTTTAATCATTTTTGCACCAAATTCTCTAAAAATTGATCTTGCTGCAACTAAATTAACAGCTCTACCTTTATAACTATTTGGTATTATTCCTCGATTAATTAAATCCATTTTTTCATCTTGATCACATACTTTTTTAAATAATGTACGATGAGTTTTAAATAATAAATAAGAATCTCTAAATCCAACCATTCTTGCTGGTTCTGTTGATATCATATATAATCTATCTCCATGACCTAATAATTTAAATGTTTTCATTCTAAATTCTCTTCCTCCTTGTAAATAACCTAATTCATCAATTTTTTCTTTACCTTTTGCATCTTCATTAGGTATTACAACTTCATCATTTTCTATATTAACAGGATCTCCATTTTCATCAAATACATCATCATCATATAATTTGACTTTTGGCTTTTTTCTTCTACCACGAGTTTCTTTTCTTTCACCTACTTCTACAACCCCTTCTTCATCATCTTCCTCTTCCTCTTCTTCTTCTTCCTCTTCTTCATCATCTTCATCATCTTCTTCTTTGACTACTTTTCTTTTTCTACCTCTTTGCTTTATCTCAACTTCTTCTTCTTCATTATCATCTTCTCTATATTCTTCTTCTTCTTCTTCTTTTACTTCGTCTACTTTAATATCATCTTCAACCTGTTCGGATTCTGGTTCCGCTTGTTTCTTTTTGAATGGCATAGTGATTGTGGTGATTATGTATTAATTTTTTTTTTTTATTTGTTTATTCTTTTTTTTTTTATTTATTTTTTGTTGATTTTTCTATGTCAATTATATACAGTACGTGATCATTTACTATCTACATATAAATCTATTCATTATCTTTTTTTTCATTTTCTGGTTTTTCATTTTTAAATGCTGCATGTCCATCTAAATATTTATCAAATGCATCATTAGTTTCAGGAAATGGTCTTTTACCCAATAATCTAATCATATCTTCTCTAGTTATGAATTCTTTTTTCAATAATTCTTGTGCAACTAATTCAACTTCTTTTGATTTTGATGTTAATAAATCTTTACATTTTTTATAACAATCATTAACAATTCTTTGAACTTCTTGATCTATCGTTTTACTTGTAGCATCACTAAAAGGTTTAGTTAAATCATCTTCAGATCTTGTATCATAGTAATTTACCAAACCTATTTTATCAGACATACCAAATCTTAAAACCATTGATTGTGCTATATCAGTTACTTTTTTAAAGTCATCATGGGCACCACTAGTTACAGATGCAAAATGTAATTCTTCTGATACTCTACCACCTAAAGTCATAATCATTCTATCATATAATTGTAATGTGGACAATAAATATTGATCTGGTGGTAAATATTGAGCATAACCCAATGCACCTTGACCTCTTGGAATAATTGAAACTTTCAATAATGGATGAGCATATCTCAAGTACCATCCACAAATTGCATGACCAGCTTCATGATAAGCAACAATCTTTTGTTCTTCAGGATTTAATAATTTTGATTTCTTTTCAATTCCACCAATAACTCTTTCAATTGCCAATTCAAAATGTCTTAATGTTACTGCTTCGGCATTAAATCTAGCAGCAATTAATGCAGCTTCATTACAAACATTTGCAATATCAGCACCTGAAAATCCAGGGGTTAAAGCTGCTAATCTACCACTTAAATCACGATCAACATTTTTTTCCAATGTAATCTTTCTTAAATGGACATCAAATATTTCTATTCTTCCTTGTAATTCTGGGTTATCTATATGAATATGTCTATCAAATCTACCAGGTCTCATCAATGCTTTATCCAAAATATCAGATCTATTTGTACCTGCTAAAACAACAACATGATCACTACTATCAAAACCATCCATTTCAACCAACAATTGATTCAAAGTAGTTTCACGTTCATCATTAGAACCAGTAGCATTACCTTTAGAACGTTGTTTACCGATTGCATCAATTTCATCAACAAATACAATACTTGGAGCATTTTCTCTAGCCATTTTAAATAAATCACGAACTCTTGATGCACCAACACCAACAAACATTTCAACAAATTCAGAACCTGAAACTGAATAAAATGGAACACCAGCTTCACCAGCTGTAGCTTTAGCAATTAAAGTTTTACCAGTACCTGGAGGACCAGATAAAATAGCACCTCTAGGAATTTTAGCACCTAATTTTTCATATTTTTCAGGATTTTTTAAAAATTTAACAAATTCCATAACTTCTAATTTTGCTTCAGACATACCTGCAACATCTTTAAATTTAATTTTAACATTAGTTTCTTGATTGAATTTTTTTGCAGTTGATTTTCCAAATCCCATTGGCCCTATTCCACCCATTGATGATGCTGCTTTTTTAGTCATCCAATAAATTGCACCCAAAAATATAACAGTTGGTAAAAAGTTTATCAATAATTTAGCCATACTAGTCTTACTGGTATATACAACAGGAACACGTAATTGAGGAGCAATGTTATATTTATCTTGAGCTTCACGTAAATTTCTTTCAAAAGTTTCAACTGAACCAATATTAAAATACATGTCATGACCCCTTCCATGTTGGTAAATTCCATTATCATTTAAAATAACATATGCGATATTATTATTCACAACATCTATTCTAGAAACAACATTTTTATTCAAATAATTGCTTACAAATTCTTGAAATGTAATTTCATTACTATTATCTGCTGAAGTGAAAATAAATAATAGTATACCTAAACCAGTTGCAAATAAAAGATACATATTTTTTGGTTCTGGACGATTAAAATTAATTTCAAAGATTTTATCTTTAGATTTTTTTTTATCTTCGGATGATTTAAAGAAAAATGATTTATCATCCTCAAATTTTTTACATGCTTTAATTAAATTATAATCTTTACAAATTGGATAAACATTTATTTCACCTTCTTTTGCATATGGAGTGGAATTCATGGTTTCAAAAATATTTAACCATACTTTAACAGCTGACATCTTAACTCCCAAATCGTTGGAAATTTCTCTAATATTCAATTCTTTTGGACCGTGATCACAATAATGTTTAAACAATTTCTGGACTTTGTCATTCTTGAATTCGATATCGCTGAGGAACATGGACTTTCTTGATACTTCGAAAAAAATTTCACTTAACAACGAAATTTCTTCATTAGTGATAGGATTTAACTTTGGATATAATTTAGAAAATTTTTCTTTAATTCTTTCAAATAATTCATCTCGTTCTTGTTCTGTTATAATTTTATCATTATTCCTATATTCTTCACATTGATCAACAAATTCTTTTAACATAAATTGGTTAACAACTAAGAAACGATCAACAAATTTATTATCAAATGGATTTTCAGGTAATTTAATGATTTGTTCAGTTCTATTAGGAAATATATAACCATTTTTAAGTTTCTTCCAATCATATTCATCATTCTTAAGAAGCAAAGATGAATGAAGTTGTCTTTTCAATGCTAAATTAACAGCTGGAATATTTCTTTTTATTATATTTCGTTTTAGTACATTAAGTACCAATCGTCTAGAACTTATCATCATAATATAATAATAATATTGACTTTGGGTTATTAAAAGGGAACCTCGATATTTTTTTTTTTTTTTTTTGAATTTTTATTTTTATTTTATTTAATTTTATTTTTTTTTTTTTTTGCCTCTGGTTTCAAACATTTATACACGCCCTATCTGTAAGTTGCAAAAATAATTCTCATATATTTATAAAAAAATAAAATTAGAATAATTCTATATTCACTACATATTATAAAAGAAATAGAACATGTATAAAATTACCTAAGTTGTAACTTTGTAATGAACAGAAACAGGTCTGTGATCACTAAATCTATAAGTTCCATTATATTGATTATCAAAGACAGTCTGTGAAATGGAAACTATTCCAGAACCAGCAACATTACTATTATTTGGCCCCCAAACAAAATCAATATTATCACCTTGAGGACCAGTAAAACCAGAAGCAGTATGTAAATCCTTATTATAAAAAGTATTTGAAATAACTCCACCATCTTTTAAAACTTGTGCAATTGTTTGATAAGCAACATCAGTGTCAACAGAATTAAAATCTCCAGATAAAAATGTTGGGTACTTATTTGGAATTGATTTAATATAAGAACTAATTAATTTAGTACTAAATTCTCTTGCATCTTTAGATTTTTGATCTAAGTGAGTGTTTATGTAATTAATTCTAGTACCAGTAGACTTAAATTCAAAAGTTGCAATAGTGACAATACGTTTAGTAGCAGCACCTGGATAAATAGAAGGAACATCTGGAGTTTCACTTAACCATTTATAAGTACCATTTAATAATTTCCATTTATTAGAATCGTAAATTATAGGAGAGTATTCACCAGCTTTAACACCATCATCTCTACCAACACCAAAATATGTCCAACCAGGAGAATCAGCATTTAATGAATTAAGGATATCTTGTAATTGATTGTATAAAGCTTCTTGAAGTCCAATTAAAATTTCATATTGTGGAATTTTTTTTTTTAATGTAGCAAGAAAACCAACTTTTCTATCAGACCATGCTAATTCACCAGCTACTCTTTTTTCTGGAGGAGCATCATATCTAATATTATTGCTATAAATATTAAATTCTAATACTGCTGCACTAACTGCGGTAATTATAATAAAAAATAAAAATTTCATTTTCTTTGTTGATCAAATTTGAATTTTAACGAGATATTTGATCGTTTTTATACCCAAAAAACATTAAAACGAATCTTAAAAAAATTCGCAGCCATACCCACGAGGGGTTCAAAAAACAAGAAAAAAGTTTATTTACCACCACAAAAATACACACAGAGTTTCTATATAGAATAAACTGAAATAACCGGTCTATGATCACTAAATATCTACAACCATCATCAAATAAATTATCCAAAATTTCTTGTGAAATACATGTTGTATTGGTATCTCTAGAATTTGACCATATGAAATCAATATTAGATAAAGTTTTATTTTCAAACCCAGAATATGTTTTAAACTGTAAATTTATTTCAGAAACACCAACAATAGAAGAATCCTTCATTTGTTCAGATACTATTTGATATGCTTTTTTTTGTATCTATTGAATTAAAATCTCGACTTAAAAATGTTGGATAATTATTTGGTATTAATCAACAATTAAAGTAGCACTATATTCTCTAGCATCTTGTGATTTTGCGTCTAAATGACTATTTAAGAAATTTAAATATTTTTTAGAATTTTTATTTTTTAATGTGGCAATTGTAACCATTCTTTTAGTACCTGGTCCTGGATATTTTGTGGTTACATTTGGAGTTAAGCGTAACCATTTATATGTACCATTAATGAAATTCCAATCATTTGTATTATAAATAATAGAAGCAAATTCTCCTTTTGATTTGCCCATCATCTCTACTAACACCAAAATGAGTCCAATTACCACTTTTTTTCATTTAAACCCAGAATGACATCAAGCAATTGAAAATGAAGTAATTCTTGCATATCAAGTAAAGTTGAATAATTATAAACGTTTGAAGTTAAAAAATCAATAAGACCAACTTTTCTATCCATCCAAGGTGATTAATGTGGCATTCCACTAACAGGTTTTGCAGAATATGTAACATTACTTGTAATGATTTGAAACTCAAAATTATTAGAAGGGTCTTTGTTTTCATAAATTGCAGTTGCAAATGAGGAAACAGCCAAGAAAACAACTATAAAAAATATGTTTTAATTTAACCTTTTAGGTTTGAAAATAATAGGAATAGTTTATTGACGTATATACTGCGTTAGAAGCCCAATTAAAAAAAAAAAAAAAAAAAAAAAAAATTACAGATCTTCTCCATACGAATTTTTACTAAATTGTGGATAAATTTAGAATCGTACATTTACTAAAAATTAGTAGATGTTTCACAAAACTAAAACGTTAGTATCATTTCTTTATCAATTTTTTTATCAAATTTTCAAATTTTCATTTAAATTGATTAAATTGTTGGATCATTTAATAAACTTTTGATTAGTCGAAGAGTTATGAAAAGTTTAACCGACTTTAACTTTTTTATTGACAACTTCTTGGCGAAATCGTATAATCCTTTCAAGCTTTTTGTTTTCTTATTGTATTTATTTATTTTTATTTTTATTTTTTTCTTTTTTTCCCCATTATTAATGAATGTAACACGTTTTCAAGTTTTAAATTAATAAAATTTTATTATCTATCTTGATATTGTTTGATAATATCGTTATCATAACTGTCGCTCAAGTAAATCAAAATTAGAAAATACAAAGTCTCTTCATCAAAGTGAAATTATTTATTCTTCACCACAAATTAATTACTTATATAAAATTTATAATATAATAATCTACATTATCTACCATTTTTTTAAAGGCCTCTATAAAATTTATGCATTAATAAAAAGTATAAAAAAATTAAAAGTTGAAAATTAAAGAATGTAAGAGATCTACGGGAAAAACTAAAAAAACTTTGGCTTCGCTTCGGAAAAATTTTATAAACAAACTTCCGTGTTACAATGCTACATGGTGATAACAACAAAATGTTTTCTATTAATAAATATTATTCTAAAAATGGCTTGATTTCTTCATCGTCTGAATAATCATATTTATCTTCAATGAAGATACTTTCATCGATATCATAAATTTCACCAACTAATGATTTAACTGATATCATAATTTCATCTATTCTATTATAAATCATATGTCCAACCAATAATGACATTATATTAATTTGACCATCATTACTAAAAAATTTTTCAAAATCCAAATGATCCAAAATAGAATCTTCTTCTGGAATTTTTTCTGCATCATAATACCTTTCACTTAATGACATTCTATTTAAACCCCATTGTTCTCTTAATAATTCTAAATGTCTAACTGTTATAGTAGCATTTGTAATTTTGGGAAGAGCTTCTTTTGTTTTAAGTGAATCTGAAGCCATATGTAATGTTGCAAATACTTCAGCATCTAATTCTGCATAACTAAACCCAATTCTTTTCATAATTATAGGTACCCATTCTTGAGGATCTTCAAGTTCATTAAAACCTAATAATAACATAAAATATAATTGAATAGCATCTGTGATCAAACCTTGTAATCTCAAATATTTAGCTTCAGGATAATAACCGGCTATAGGTATTTCATATTTTAAAGGACCTAATAAATGAGATAAATTCGAAAGTTTTAAAAATAAGTATCTAAATCTAGCAAGTAAAATATCATGTCTATCTTGAATACCAAATTGAGTATCTTGAATTCTTCTTACAGCAAATTTTGATATATCACAATGAATATTCCCAATTTCAGATAATGCATCACCCAAAATTTTTCTAACAAAAAATTTAGATGATTTTGGTTTTGGTATTAATGCAGCTAATGATCCAACCGATAAACCAATTGCAACACCAGTGAATCTCAACCAAGCTGGTTTAAAACCCCAATGAACATTTGCACTGTGATTATACTTGGCATCAGACCATGAAGTACCCATAACTAAAACAGTTGTAAGACCAAATAAAACTTTTGGTAATAAAGTTGTATGTTGGGAAAAATGTCTAAAATATACTAAATATATATAAACCATAGATGTTACAGCAGCAAAACCATAATAATTTCCCCTACCATTACCACAAGATATATACCAACTAACCATTCCTAATAAACAACCACAAAATGAATATACGATTTTAACAATATAATTATAAATTGTTTGTCCAGTACTTTCAGTAATTGAAACACCAATCATAATATTTAACCAAATCATTCTGTTTGAATAATACCAATGTGCAGTTGTTCTAACAAAATATGGAGTAGCACCAATACACATTAATCCACCTGCTTTAACCCAAAACCAAAGTTCATCTGAAATCATAAATTTTAAAAATGAAAGAAAATAAACTCCAAAATATTGATAAGTTTTTTCTGGTTGTAAAGTATCAGCATTTCTTTTTTCAACTTTAGATTTTAAATATTCAGGCATATCAGCATCAAGATCTGATGATAAATGTCTTGGTTTTGAATATTTAGTTTTTGTAAATATTGTAATAAATCTTGGTGTAGGTCTTCTTTCATCTATTTCTAAACAAGTATCTAAAAGTTTTATAATAGTTGAACAATGATGTTTTGCAATTTGTAAAAATAATATACCTTGACTTATTAATAATAATAAAATTTCCTCATTATCTGAATGATCAAGTATTAATTGCTTTAATTTTTCAACATTTTCATATTTACGAAGGATAGATTCTATTTCTAATTTAACATTTTTAACTTTTTCATGCATTTCCTTTTGTTTTTTAACATGTTTACCCCATTGGAAAGGTATCCAAGCATATACTCTAAATTCATTGGCATGAGTCCACCATTCTTTTAAAGCTGTCATACCTAAATCAGCACCATCTAATAATGGTGAAAAATATTGACCAATAAAAGTAGCAATATTATCAATTTCATTAACTGAAATTCTATGATCTTTTCCTTGATGCATAATTCTTTTTTTTAATACTTTTAATCTTTTTTTACTTTCAAATTCACCTACATTTTTATAAGAATCATGAATTGCACTAAATACTTTAACATGACCACGATTTAATTGTGAACCTCCTACAATTGATTTTCTTCTTTGTATTGAAAAATCATCTTTTGCAAAAAATATTCTTTCTTGTAATAATTGATAAAAATATGCATAACTTGCTGTTGCACTTATCAAATTTTTATATAATGATCTAAATTCACCAACATCACCAACATCAAATCTTCCATAAGATAATTCTAACCAAATTGTTGAGGCAATCATTTCTAATGGACCCATTTGACCTCTAATTGAATTTAAATCTTTTTTGAGGGCTTTATAATTTGAAAAATTTATTGCTGATGGACGCATCGTTCTAAATAATCTCATATTATTGGCACAAGTTTCTTGTAACTTTCCTAAACTTTTAGTTATACCTTTAATGTAAATAGCATTCGATGTAGTTGGAAAAAGAAAAATAGAAGAACCAATTTGGACACAACAAGAAAATCCAATTGGTATCATAATTGAATAAGCCATTGGCAATGGATCCCATAAAGGAGTGAAATGTCCATAACAGGTATAAATAACTGTACCAATAATACCACCAACATAACTCATAATAACATAAGGATGGTGAAAATGTTCTTTGATATTACCTAGAATAAAAATACAGGAAAGTATCATTAACATACCCAAAGCACTTGTTTTAGCAGTGATATATCTTCCTGAATATATTTGGTCCAGGACACATTGTTCTAATTTACTATTTCTTTCACAACTACCCTCTGCTATCAACAGTGCAACCAATTCTTCAGCAGTAACATAGTTATGCATAGCATTAACAATTTTTGATCTAATAAGATGATGAACTAAAGTTACTAATACCCCAATCATAGTAGAAGCACATAATAAAAAACTAGCTATTATAGATTTACCACCACTTGTTATAATAAATGCAATAATTAACATTAAATATGCTGCAGTCCCTATATAATGACTGGTTATTGGAACAATAGTTAAAATCATAAGGGACCAACAGTAAGCCCAACTTCGAAAAACAACTTTAAAAGAATCATAATCTAAATGATCCATAATATAACTAGGATACAATATATCAAGACCTTTTCTAAATATACTATCTTTCTTTTGGGGTTCTTCATCAAATAAACTATCTGTAAAATTTCTTTCATCACCATCTGGATAATAAGTATTTGCTATATTTGGAAGTTTTTGATTATCATCAGAACCTGTAAATGGTTCAGGATTAGCATCATCTGACAATGGATCTACTGGTGTTGGGTCAGAATCTTCTGATGATTCAGAAGATGTAAAAACAGATCTATTCGCTTGGTTCAGCATTAGTGCCAAGTTTTAAAGTTTAAACTTTAGATTGATAGATCTTGTTTAAATAAAAGAAAAAAAATAGTATAAAGAAAATGAAATATAAATAAAAACTTTAGATGTAATTGTTAATGAAAATTGAAAAAAAAAAAAAAAAAAAAATTAATTAAAATTGAAATTAATATTAAAAATTTAAAATTAAATTAAAATTAGAATTTAAAATTAATATGTTGCTATTGCAATAGTTTAGTTTTTATACCCGTTCAATTATTTGCTTGAGAAACAGATCGCTAATAAAATGGATTAGATATATTAAATATTTTAATCAAACCCATAGCTTTAAATGTTACCATGTTATACTGTAGATATTCTTAATGGTTATAAGAAATAGAATAAACAAAAAAAAAGAAGAAGAAAGCTGGTTCCGGATCTTTTCGGGCAAACATATTTTGGCATGCATTCTGGAAGCGGGGCGAGCGAGCGGGAGTGCCGCAAACTACCCGTCCCACAAAGACAAGTTGGGTTCATGTGTTACTAGGACTCCCTTCAATATAAAGGTGGTAATTTCCCATCATTGTTGAAGACCATAATTATTTGTATTTAAGTAAATATAGATTCTTTATCATGAGTTTAAATTTAACCGGCGTGTAGAAGTTATAAAGGGATAAAAAAAAGTAGGTTGGACTGCATAAATATGTGGCTAAACTTGTTAAGTGGTCTAGAGTGTTAAACCATTTGGTTATATTATAGATTTTGTTTCAGACTTAATTTTAATTTTAATTGTAATTTAATATAATCTAATTGATGAAATGGTGCAAAAAAAAAAAAAAAAAAAAAAAAAAAAAAAAAAAAAAAAAAAAAAAAAAAAAAAAAAAAAAAAAAAAAAAAAAAAAAAGTGGATGATTTTTTTTTTTTTTTTTTCAAAACTTATCAATTCGGAGATAAACGAACTTTGGAAAACTTTATTTGATCTTGATAAGTTTGGAAATTTTTCAATTTTTTTTTAATTTATACAACACTTTCTTCTTTATATATAATCATGGTTGAAGTTTTATCTGAAAAAGATTTCCAAAATAAAATTGTTTCTCAATTCACCGATGTTATTGGTGAAAAATTAGGTGGAAAAGTATTATCATTTTCAGATCAATGGTTTGCAGATGCAGAAAATTTAATTAAACCTAAACCACCAATAAGAGATGCTACTAGATTTACATATGCTGGTGCATGGTATGATGGATGGGAAACAAGAAGACACAATGAAGCAGAATTTGATTATGTTATATTTAAATTGGGGGTTAGTTCAGCCAAAGTAATTGGATGTGAAGTTGATACTGCTTTTTTCAATGGTAATCATGCACCATCTATAAGTGTTGATGGATTACAAAATTTTGAAAATGATGATATAAATGAAAAGGATTGGGAAGAAATTATTCCTAAAACTGAATGTGGTCCTAGTCAAAGACATTTCTTTTCAAGAGATTCATTAACATCAAAAAATTATACTCATATTAGATTAAAAATGTATCCAGATGGTGGTATTGCAAGATTTAGATTATATGGACAAGTTATTCCAGTAATTGAAAAAAATAAATTATGTGATTTTGCATCAGTTAAAAATGGTGGTGTTGCTATCAAATTTTCAGATCAACATTTTGGTACTGCTGATAATTTATTATTACCTGGTAGAGGTCATGATATGTCCGATGGTTGGGAAACAAAACGTTCAAGGGAAGCTGGTCATACTGATTGGGTAATTATTAGATTAGGTGAACCAGTTAAATTAAATGAAATTGTTATTGATACTGCCCATTTTAGAGGAAATTTCCCTCAAAAAATCAATGTTCAAGGAACTAATCTTGTTGAAGAATCAAAAATTGAAAGTGCTGAATGGGATACTATTGTTACTGATTCAAAAACATCTGCAGATAAAGAACATGATTTTAAAGTTGAATCTGATAAAATTTATTCCCATATTAAATTAACTATTATTCCAGATGGTGGTGTCAAACGAGTACGAGCATTTGGTACTAAAGTTTAAAAAAAAAAAAAAAAAAAAAAAAATTAAATTTTTTTTTCAAAATAAATTTTACTACTCTATGAATAGATTATTTACATTAATAGAACAAAGAGTACCATTAAAATATATACCAATAACGAAAGAATGTATAACTTATGAATCACAGGGTATATTGGTAAAATTTATACAACCAATACTACTACTAAATCCATATTATGTAAAGCTTTTTTTAAGAGAATACATAAATAAAATAGAATCATTAAATGAAGAAATAAATGATGAATTATATGAATTATACGTTGATCCTGAAATATTAAATGCAAAAGAGTTAAATCCAGAAACTCCAGATATGATAAGGTATTATATAAATGGATTAAATGAAGAATATTCGGGGGAAGAATTGGATTCAATAATTATAAAAGAAACTCCAAGATTGATTTCAGGTAATAGTACAACCGGATTAAGAACATGGGAAGCAGCTTTATATCTATCTAATTATCTAAATGACAAATTGAATACACCATATAATTTAAATAATAAGACAATATTAGAATTGGGTTGTGGAACAGGATTAATCTCATTGTCATTAATGAAAAACTATAATACAAAAATAGCTTCAATAAAAGAAGTAATAATGACTGATGGATCAACTACTGTGTTTGACAACTTGAAAGAAACATTAGAATTAAATAAATTAGATATTCAAAGTCAACAATTAATTTGGGGAGAAAATTTAACTATAGAAAAAGATATAGATGTATTAATAGGAGCAGATATAACTTATGATTCAAGAATTTTACAACCATTATGTTATACAATTGATCAATTCTTTAAAATTAATAATTTACAATTATGTTTAATAACTGCAACAATTAGAAATCCAGAAACAATTGAAAATTGGGAAAAAGAATTAAATAAATGGTTTACAAATAGATGGAAAATTAAAGAAATCATTAATACCAGAAATCTTAATAGTAATTGTTGGTTTAATACATCAATTATTAAATTGTATGAAATTGGTAGAGATAGTTTATAGTATGTAAATATATATATTCCTGTATATAACTGCTGTCCAATAATATCTTTTTAACTTTAACCAAAAAAAAAGTTGACCGAACAAAAAAACAATTCAATGAAAAAAAAAATTTACTAGAAAGAACTAACTAACTTTCATAATAATTATTAATAATGTTTGGTATTAGAACTTATCCATTCCCACTTTTTAAAGTATATTGGCCATATGCCCTTGGTTGTATGTAATTCATTACAAAATAACAAACATGGAATCAAAGGAATTGAAATAGTAAAATGAATGCAATTGACAAACAAATTTCCATTGGCAAAGAAAATACCATTGAAAAAAGAAAAAACATTAATTAAGAAGATCAATGCAAGATTCAACTGAATTGAGGAAATATTGAAATAAAACAGATGATTTTTCAATAGTGAACTCATTTTTTTGATGATTTGAATAAATTTAATTAAATGAATATTCATGAATTTTTATACTACATTTTCATTTTTATATTACTTAATTTTCATTTTCATACTACTTAATTTGTATTTGGTCGTTCAAGATAATCCGATCCATTTTGTATATCAATTGAATTTCGATTTCTTTTAAAAGGGCAATTGCAAAGATTTCATTCACAAATTTATCTGAATTGTCAAGTTTCCTTGTTTTTGAACTAAAAGTTTTATTTACTAACTATTATTCTAGTTGCCGGTTCATGGTTTTTAATTTATAAAGGTTCTATTGCTTCAATGAATTCAGATGAATTTATTAATGATCCAAGACATCCAAGATTTAAACAAGGTGGTAAATATATTGATTTAGAAAAAAAAGATTAAATGATATTACGTAAACTTATTCAAAATTTTAATATTTATTATTAAAGCTACATCTATAAAAATTATAAATATACATTATTTTATATGTTAAAAAGTTGTCAAATTGTTGCTGTGTACAGCCCATGGTTACAATGAATCTTTTTTGGTCATTAGGTCTATGATATAAGATTACCTCTCTCCATATAAAAAGCCTAACTCTATAGTTGTTTTAACTGCCTATTTAAGTTGCTTTAATTCTCTACATTATTTTCTACAAAAATTAAATTTTATTGATATTGAGGGTCATCTAAGAACCAATAAAAATTTGTGCGTAATAAGCAAAAATTTCTCCAGATCTTCGAAAATCTGACTAATTAACTAATCTATCAACCAAATGTTTAATTCATTAATATTTAAAAGATTCTTAACATTTAAAACATTACCAACTCCAAATCCAAATGCATTAAAATTTTTGTTACCAACTGAATTTAGGATACTACCTAAAGAATTAGATAATAAAACTTTTGAATTTACTTCAACTTTACAATCCATTCATTCACCATTAGCATTACTGATTTTTAAAGTACCAGGAGTTAGATCTGTTATGTTCGGTAATGATTTCTTAACTGTAAATAAACAAGATCACACTAATTGGGCAAATTTAAAACCTGAAATAGTTGATGTATTAAATGATTTTGCTGATAATAAAAAACCTGCCATTACTCATGAATTATTAAATGAAGTTAAAGAAGAAGAAGATAGTTCAAATGATTCAGAATTGGTTTCAATGATCAAAGAATTAATAGAGACTAGAATTAGACCAGCTATTCAAGATGATGGTGGTGATATTGAATTTAAAGGTTTTGATGAAGAAACTGGAACTGTATTTTTAAAATTACAAGGAGCTTGTAAATCATGCTCAGCAAGTGAAGATACATTAAAAAATGGTATTGAATCCATGTTAAAACATTATATTGAAGAAGTTAATGATGTTATACAAATTTTAGATCCAGAAGAAGAAATTGCTTTAAAAGAATTTGAAAAATTAGAACAACAATTGAAAAGTAGAAATAATGAAAGTCCACCTTCATTATAATATATTTCTATTTTATACTATTTAATATATTTTTTCGTAATTTATTAGATTCGTATTCATTTTTGGTATATTCATTAGAATTTTTTAATAAATTATCATCAACGCATTCTCTACCTAAACAAATTCTAATCTTTTCAAATAAATCTCTTAACCATTTGTTCACAAATAAGGTCCAACTCTTAGAAACTTTATTAAATCCAATTATCCAACCTAATAAACCCAATGCAAAACAAGTATCACCTGTAACATCTAAAAATTGATATGCGAATGCTGAAACAAATGTTATTGGTAATTGATATTGTATAAATGCAGAACCTATAATTGAATAAACTTTAGGTTGTACTTCTTCTGTTATTTTGTAATTTATTGTTTCATTCTTTAAATTAAGTAATGGATTATTTAAATTTTCATCATCAGAATTCATTTTACCATTTAAAAAATTATAATTTTCAATACTTTTATTCATAAAATTCACATTAAAATAATCTTTAATTTCATATTCTACATTATCATTCTTATAATATAATTTCCACCAAGTTAATTTTTTCTTGAAAAACTTTTCTGTATTTGGTATAAATTGATTTTGTAATTCTTGATTAACTAAATCTATAAATTTTGAAATTTCAATATCAATAAGTTCCCTATTTTCATCATAAACTGTTTCTCCAATTTGTATTTGATTATAAATATTCAGTTTAATATTATTTAAATACCAATCAGCTAAATCTTGTTTTTTGGTATAAAAATCAATAAATTTGATTAATTGGTTAATATTACTATTAATTAAATTATCAATATAAACATTTGATGCTTGAACATCTTTTTCAATAAATTCTGTAATACCTTTATAAGCTAATTCACTATTTATTTTGATAATATGTGTATGTAAATTAGTATCAATATTTAAGGGAGTAGATTCTTTACTAGAAGGAGTATATTCTGTATTGTCAATAACATTTAATAATATTCTATTTTTAACTTCATTGGAGTATAATGATTCATTAGATAATTGATTAGAAACATTAATTAAAAATGAATAATCTTTTACATTTGACAAATCTGAAACTTCTTCTATTATTAAATCATTAGGAAATTCTTCTTGTTCAGTATATGATTTTCTATATAATCCACTTAAAATTGGTGAAGGAATAGTAAATAAATTTTCTTGAATAGAATAATCACCATAAGAAAATTTTCCTAAATCATTTCTATTAATTATTTTTTCAAACCAAGTATAATTATCTTGTGCTAATGGATCAGCTAATAATGATTCTATAATTTTTGAATTTTTTTTAATTTGAATATTTTCATAAATAATACCAATTTTTAACAATTGAGATTCATGTTTATTTTTAATCAATTCATTATAATTAGTAATATCATTATTTATTATAAGATCATTCGGAAATGAACTTTTATAATTATTAAGATTATATAAAAGTGTATTCTTTGAAGAATTATTTCTTATTATTAAAACCAGTTGTTTTAAAATATTTGATACTTGATTACTCTTGATCAATTGACTTAGTAGAATCATAGTTTATAGTTTGGAAGATTGTAGTAACTTATTTATTGGTTAAAATTTTGCGAATATTTAGAGCAAGAAAAAAATATCGACATGTAAGTTTATGACACTGGTTTGCGACAATTCCAATTTTTTCAACTGAAATGTGTCAAAATATTATTGCTCCACATTAATTATTAATTGTCAGCCTTTTCCTCTAAATCTAAGAATATTTAAATTGATATTAGTAATTGTGGTTTCATGTATTGTAATATCATGTATCTTGTTGCAGATTAATGTATAGTATAAAAGCTTGATTTGATTTATAATAATATTGAAGGAAAAGACAAAAAAAAAAATTTGAAAACACGACAAGACATAGACAAAAAAAAAAATACAATCGTATAAATACAAGGAATAAACAATACGATTGACAACGACAAAAACTATAATTTGGTAAAGAATAGATACAATAAGTTTATCATTTTCAACAAATATCAATTATTCAAATAAATAATGTCACTTATACTAAAAAAACCAATTGAAATAATAAAGAAATATGTTTCTTTTATTGGTCCTGGTTTAGTTGTAAGTGTTTCCTATATGGATCCTGGTAATTATTCAACTTCAGTATCTTCAGGATCGATGTATCAGTATAAATTATGTTTTGTTATATTTATGGCTAATTTATTTGCAATTATTTTACAAATATTATGTGTTAAATTAGGTACTATAACTGGTTTGGATCTTGCTGAATGCTGTCGATTAAATTTATCTCCAAAATTAAATTTATTTTTATATATCTGCTCAGAAATTGCTATTATTGCTACTGATTTGGCTGAAGTTGTTGGAACTGCTATTTCTTTAGAAATTTTATTTGGTATACCTTTATTATATGGTGTTCTAATTACTGTTTTAGATGTTTTAATAATTTTAATGGCTTATAAAAAAGATGGTTCAATGAAACAAACTAAATTTTTTGAAGCTTTAGTTAGTGTATTAGTTGCAGCTACTTGTGTTTGCTTTATATTAGAATTATTCAAATGTTCTTTTGAACCTAATTCTGGTTGGGAAATTTTGAAAGGATTTTTACCAGTTAATAAAGAAATTTTTAAAGAATCAACTGCTTTATTTTTAAGTTGTGGTATTGTTGGTAGTACTGTTATGCCACATTCATTATTTTTGGGATCTGCTTTAGTTCAACCAAGATTAAAAGAATATGATGAAATTCATCAAATAAAACAACATATTGTTCCAACTGAATCAGAAGATAATAATTCTACTACTAATTTGAGACATTCCTCATCATTACGTAGATTATCAGATGGTTCAATACTAAATAAGAAATATAAACCATCATATTCAGCTATAAAATATTGTTTAAATTATTCATATATCGAATTAATTTTATCATTATTTATAGTTGCAGTATTTGTTAATTCTTCAATTTTAATAGTTGCTGGTGCTACTTTATATGGAAAACCAGATGCTGAAGATGCTGATTTATTATCTATTTATAAAATGTTATCATTCTATATTAGTCCTGCTGCTGGTTTAGTATTTGCTTTATCAATGTTATTTTCTGGTCAAAGTGCTGGTATAGTATGTACAATGGCAGGACAAATTATATCTGAAGGTTTTATCAATTGGACTGTTGAACCATGGAAAAGAAGAATTATAACAAGAGCTTTGGCTATTGTACCTGTAATTTTAGTTATTGGTGTTTTAGGTAGAGAAGGAGTATCAAAAGTTATGAATTCTTCTCAAGTTGTTTTATCATTCATCTTACCATTGGTTAGTGCTCCATTAATTTATTTCACTAGTAAGAAAGAATATATGACTGTTTATAAAAATGATGAAGAAAATGAAGTAACTCCATTATTGGAAGATGGTTCTTCAAAAACAATTACTTTTGAGAATGGTATTTTTCTTAGAGTAACTAGTATTTTAACTTGGTTAATTATAACTGCTTTGAATATTTATTTGATTATCGCTTTTGCAAATGGTTCAGATATTTAATTATATTATTATTACACTATATAGATTTATTAATACAGACATTATTGGAATCTATTTGTTTTTCGTTTATTGGCATTTGATTGTTGCCTGAGACTTGGTAATCTATTATTTCTAGGAACATTATTACTAGTAACAGGGTTAGGAATATATCTGCTTGGTAAAATACCAGGTAATGTACCATTAAATTCACTTGCTAATACAGGAATCTTTTTAGAAAAATCATATGAAAACTGACCTGGATTAATTTTATATAACTCAATAGTTAATAAAATTAATTTTTGAATCTTGTTATAAAGTTTAATTTCTTGTACATCTGGAGCCAAAGGATTTCTAACATCACTGTTAGAGAATCTTTCTTGTCTTGATTTATTTAACTTGAGTAATAAAACAGAAATTAATTTTTGTAATTTTTTTGGACTTAAAAGATCTTGTTTTTGTTCTTTTAAAAATTTTAATTCTTCTATTTTAGCAGGATTCCATAGCAATAAATTAGCTATATTGATTTCTTTATTTTCTGATGAAGTTTCTTCGATATTTTCATCAACTTTTTCATTTGTTTCTTCTTCATTTGTTTTTTCATTTGATTCTGCTTCTTCTGATGAATCTTCTGGTTTTTTTTCAGTTTCTCCTTTAAAAGATTTTTTCAATTTTTCTATTTCTCCATTACCTATATGATTGAGCCATACGTTTCCTTTTAATTTATCTCCTACAATTGAACCTTTCAGATCTTGAGTTGGTACAAATGATCTATAACAATTTGCTGGACCCCATACTGTTGAAGAATTTGTTGACAATTTTTTCCCTCTATGTTGAAAAATAGCTAATTTAGGACCTCCATCAGATGAATCATTTTGAGTTGATTCATTAGGTAATATTGTTGGTGATTTTATATTAGTAGATCTATAACTAAGCCAATTAGGCATTGCAATTGTATACCATGTTGGATGGAAAAAGTCATGTAAGATAGTTGTTGTAGGGTCTAAAGGAGATGGAATTTTATTACTTATTGGTGATAAAGTTTCAAAAGTAGATGTTGAACTTGAATCTTTGATTATTGGAACAATTTTTGCAATTGAAAAAGGTTCTGGGACCATGGTAGTAGTTTGATCTAGTTCAGATTTATTAATAATTGATGAAAACAATGGTTGAACTTTAGATTTAATTGGAGGTGATTGTTGATGTTGAGAATAAACACCATTTAATGATTGTTGTTGTTCTGGTTCTTCAGTTTTAGAAATATAAGTTACAACTTCACCTTGGGATAAACAATATGTAGTTAATATTTTATTAAAATCATCATCTAATTGAACTTCTAAATCATTTTTAATATCGGTTGAATTACTATTGAAAATAATTCTATTTCCCACTTCTCTTAACAATAATTCAGTCAGAAATTTATAAAAGAAATCGATTTCTTTATATTCATTTGAATTAATTGATTCTTTATTCAATAAAATAGATGAGACAGTTTTGATGTCATGATATAATTTATATGGTGATGAAGTATATTTTCCATTATCATAATTCTGTTGTATGGTTGTAACTTTATCAATCTTGTATTTCTTTAATGAAATAATAATATCTAATGGACTTTCTTCAAAGAAATCTACTGGTAAACATTCAGATTCCAAAATTGTTTTATTAGTATGTTTATAAACTGTAAACAAATCCGGCAAAATATTTCCAAACTCAGTAACTATTAATTCGTTAGTAGAAGCACCAATGATTGAGCTATTTTTAAAATACATACATGAAGAAGTATCGTTTTTCATGTTATCTGATTTCGTGTTTTTTTTTTGTTTTTCTTTTTTTTTGTAGATGAAAAAAAAAAAAAAAAATATGATATAATCAAAAGTATTAATTATTTGATGAATATATTTCGTTCAACAATTGAAATATTTTTTTTTTTTTTATTTGTTGTAATTTTTTCTTTTGATTATTGCACGTCCTTTTTTAACAAACATACAACAATTGAATTATCAAAAGTTATTGATCAATACCTTTAATCAAATATAACCCATTGTCCAATTTGACCTTGTTGTAAGAGTTTGGATCAATTTTTAAATGTTTTTGAATACCATTTAACAATATTTCGCTTGGAAATCCTTTTCTTTTATTCCATTTATCTAACGTTTTCCAATATAATGTTGATGAATCAGATTTTCGAATCAATCTTATATCTTTTAATATCTTTTGACTATTTACTATTACTTTATCATTAATTACTCTTGGAACTATCCTTGGTTGTTTTCTCTTAAAATAATTCATTTTTGTAAGTATAAAAGGGTTGAAAGCATTTAATGAAGGTTTTTTAGAAACTTCTTCTAATTTGGTTTCTTTATTGACTTCTTCTAAATCATCAGTTAATGATTCATCATATAAATTAAAACTCCAATCTGAATTAGACAGTTTTGTTTGATTCATTGAATTGTATATGTTGATTAGAAAGTTTTGCAACACATTCTAAATTCTACAACGATTTTTTTTTTTTTTTTTTTTCTCGTTCTTATTACATTTTATATATTTAATTATTGTTTTGACATAACTACTTCTATATTAGAAACTTGGTTTGATAAATTATGAGTTAATTCATCAATTTGAGCTTCTCTTTCTTCCAAAGAAATAAATTCTTTTCTACCTCGTATTATCCAATCACCTGTACAAATTATTAAAACAACACCAAAAACAACTGAACTATAATTCATATTACTTCCAGTGACCGGCATAACTGGAGGAAAATTGTAAAATACAAATGCAAATACTGACCAAACACATAACATAATGTTACAGAATAAACCAATACCAAATTTATTTAACCAAAATGGACCTGGTTTAATTTGATTTCTTCTAAATATTAAGAAAATTGTAGGAACTAAATATGATAATAATAAAAAGGTAACACATGAAACTAAAATTGAATTGAAAGCTGTTGAAGATCCTAAATAAATACACCCAATGACTGCAACCCAGAAGCATGAAAATAAGTGTGCATTTACAACAGAACCTGTTTTAGAATTAACTTTTGATAACCAACCAGAAAATGGTAAACCATTATCTCTAGCAAAACTCCAACAAATTCTAGCTGACCAAGTATGACAACCAATATTACAACCAATAGCAGTTAATAAAATTAAAACTTCTAAACCAACAGCAGCAGCCTTTGAATTTGTTGCTTGATAAAAGATATCCATAATTGGAACACCAGTATTTGATTGAAAAATAGCTTCTAAATCTTTAATTGAAAAGAACATTGCAATTGAATAAGTAAAAGATGTAATAAAACCAACAACAACAGTACCCATAATAGCTTGAGGAATTTGAACTTGTGGGTTTAAACTTTCTTCTGCAATATGTGTAGCAGCATCTAAACATGAAAAACTCCAATTTGGATTAATAAGACCAACTATAAATGCAATAGCACTTGAAGTCCATCCAGTACCATTATTAAATTCAACAAAAACAAATCTTGCAGATTGGAAATCACCTTCATGCATTGATAAAACAGTAATTATAATAATAATGAATGATAATAATGAAATATATAATGTACCTGATGCTAATGCTGGTAATGGACCTTCATAAATATTGGCTGCAACTAATAATACATTAGCAATTTCATAAGCAATAAATACTTGCCACCTATGAATTTCTTGATCTGGATGATGAAGCATATACATACCAACAACTGCAGTTGCTATAGTCATGGTAACACTAGCCGAAGTGAAAACGCTACCTAACCAAGCTAACATTCCGGTTATATAAGTTAAAATACTTGAATATTTTTTTGGTGCTAATTTCATTGTCCAATATATTTGTCCTGATGCATTTGGATAAGCTGAAGCCATTTCACTTAATGTTACGCCAATAGCAACAGAAAATACAGCAACAATAATAATACCATATATAATCATCATTGGACCACCAGAACTAATACCAGCCTATAAAAAAAAAGTTAGTACAAAATTTTTATTGTATTTTTTATGTTTAATAATACTTACAATTAAAGAACCACTTATACCAAACCATGAATTTGTAATACCAAAACCTATACCTAATAATGATAAGAAACTGAAATTTCTTCTTAATTCTGGAGCATAACCTGTATCTGCAGCTAATTCTAAATTTGCTTGAGCTTCTTTTAAATATTTTTCAGCTTTTCTACTATTTGCTATAGCTAAAGCATCTAAGTTGGTAACATTATGGGTAATTCTATTAGATAAAAATTGATGGATTTCACCTTGATCTATGCTTTGTCTTGGATTTGAAGATTCCTTTTTCTCTATTGAATCAGACATCTTTTTTTTTATCAATTCGTGATGTTTAAAATAAGAATTCAAAAAATTTAGAAAAAAAGTTCAGAATAATCATTTGTTTATATATCTTTTTATCTTAACAATTAAAGAATTATAATTGGTGCTCTATGGAAATCTTAGATTTAGGTTATCTTGTCAAGTACAATGTGCAAACTGGATAAAATTTCTCAATTAGTTAACTTTTATCAATTTTGTAATTTTTCAATCTGATTTACGCGCATTTACATCAACATTAAATCTTGAGATAAGAAAAAAAAAATTATAACATAATGAAAAATAACTGCCCCTATCAAGTTTAAAATTTTTAAAAAAGGGTCAATCAAAATGTAACCTAAGATGGTAATTTTAATATACGAAGTCTACTTCGAACTAAATCTGATATAAGATAGACATTTTGATCAAAAATAACAAAGAGAAATCACCAAAAGTTCGTAACTTTTAAATTTTTTTTTTTTTTTTTGTTAATCTCTTTAAAAATTAAATTAATTAACTGATAAGGAAAATCAATCAATTGGAGAATAAAAAATAAATAATAATAATGAAAAAAAAAAAAAAAAAATCTTATTTATTCTATTAATATATATATAAATTAGAGCGGGAACGGCTTGTCTATATCTAAAATCCCTCGTCTTCTTCATCACTATCATCATATAATAACCCTGCTTGTAATAAAATTTGATCCCAATCACTAAATAATATTACAATACCTTCACTTAATGCAATTAAAATCATTCCACTTCCGATACCTAACCATAAACCAAATATTTTCATATCAAACATCTTACTTAAAATTAATGCTAATGGTAATGCGAATATATAATATACTGTAAAATTGATTATTCCTCCAATTTTTTGTAAACCTTGAGCTCTTAATATACCACTATTCATAGTTGCCATACCATCAAATATTTGTAAAATAGAAACTAATGGGTTTAATAAATGTACTATTAAACTTATAACTTTTGGATCACTAGTAAAAAGATTTGCCAATTGAGTTCTAAAAGAATATAACATAATACAATTTAAACTTGCAACAACAAAGCCAATCATCATTGAAACTCTTGTTGCTATTATTGCTCCATTAACATTTTGACCACCAATAAAATTTGCTATTCTTGTAGTTGCAGCTATACTAACTGCAAATGGAACCATGTAAGATAAAGAAGCAATAGATGATACTGCACTTTGAGCTGCCAATTGAATAGTACCAAAATAAGATGCAAATAAAGTCATTATTTCATAAGCCATATATTCACTTTCAAGCATTACAATACCTGGAATTGCCAAATGAATAATAATTTTCCAATCACTAAACATTTCTTTAGTATTTGCTAAACCATACCAACATTTTGATCCATCAATAAATCTAACATAAAGTACTAATAATAAACTCATAAACCAAAAATTAATAACAGTTGCAATTGGTGCACCAATAAATCCTAAACCATAATTTTCATTCCAAACAAGAAACCAAGATAAGAAAATATTAACAGGTGCACAAATAAATAAAATACCTGTACTTGCTTCAAAAATTCCTTGAGCTTGTAAAAATCTTTTAGCAACTTCAAAAAAAATATAACCAGGAGCTCCAATTATTAAAATTCTTAAAAATTTTGCAGTTAATACAACAACTTCAGGATCATCAATTATAAATACCAATGCATATGGACTAAACCACCAAAATGCAGCACAAGGAATAAATAAAAGAATTGACATTGTGACACATCTTTGTACAAAAAAACTCATTAATTCATAATTACCTGCACCATAAGCTTGAGGACATAAAGTATCTAATGCAGTTGCAATTCCTTCAAATATAGCAAATGTAATTTGAGATGTCATTGTTGCTAATGATACAGCAGCTAATTCATTAGTACCCAATTTACCAACAACAATTAAACAAACAATTGAAAAAATATGTTCTAATATAAATGTTAAAATTAATGGAACTGAATGACTTAATAAAGAACGAATTTCAATTACATAATTTGTTTTCAAATTTAAAAAATCTTCTTTAGATGATATAATACTATTTGATCGTCTTCTCATCAATTGTTGTTCATTATCACTTTCAACTGGGGAATTTGTAGCTGACATTCGTCTTTGATGTTCTTCCACTAGCCATGAATGAAATGATTCTTGATCTTCTGTTGTTTGTACTGAATTCAATGTTGATGGTAACGACCTTGATGTACTCACACTTGCTGCATCACTATTATCTTCTTCGTCCATTATTTCGGAACCATTTTCAATTAATGATAAAAAAGATCTTTGATCTTCACCTTCTCCATAACTAAATAATGGATATTGGGTTGATGGGGGAATAAATAATCTTCTCCTCCTACTAGATAATCCAGTATTTGGATTAGCTAGTCTATTTATTGTTGGGAATAAAACCATTGATGATAAGATAAGTAATAATTTTTAAAATTATAATATTTCATCAATTCCACTTTTTCTTTTTTTTTTTTTTTGTTTTCTTTTTCTCATTCTAAAATTGCAAAAATGAACAAGAACAATAGAAACAATACAAAATAAAAAAATATATATTTAAATAAAACTAAAAGAGTGAAAAATATTTAAAAAATCATCCAAATAGATCCTCCAACTATAACGGCTAATACTACAGCTGTTAATATACCTGCACCTGCTTTATCTTTACCAGTAATTGTCAATTCATTTTGATTAGAAGTATCATCAGTACCTGTTCCTGCAGCATAATTGGTTCTATTAGTTCCACCTGTATTAATAGATAGTGGTTCTTCAACAATTAATGACATCATAACTTCTAAAGAACTCATTTGTTCACCTAATCCATAAACTTCATCCCAACCAGAAACTGACCAATCTTCACCACAAGTAACACCATCTGTACCACCAGAACATGATTGAGCAGCAGCTTCAGCACTAGCTTGTAAATAAGGTAAAATAGTTTCTCTTGTTTCTGGCATTAATAACATTGTTAAACCTAAACATCTTGAAAATAAAGATCTAAAAGATCTTTGATCATTATTACATAAATTACTTGGTTGACAAGATGTTTCTTGCATAATTTTACTAGATGTAAAAAAATAAGATAATGAAGCTGAAACAATTTCATTAGTTCTTTCTGCCCATGTATCATTATTAGTGAAATTGTATAAATAAGCACAACCTGCCATGAAAACACCATAAGTATATGACCATCTTATATCAGTAATACTTGAACAAGTACTATTATCACCAATTTTAGCACCATCATAAATTCTAAAAGCACCATTCGTTTCTTCTTCAGTTAAAAATCCAACATCTTCCATCCATTGCCAAACTGTTTCTGCTGTATCAAGATAAACTGTTCCATTATTGGTATATCTGGCTAATCTAGCAGCTAAATGAAATAAACAACCATTTGAAATGGAATTTTTATAATCATAACCAGAATTCCAAGTAAAAATTTGCCATCTTAAACCACCTCCACAATGTTCAGTATCCCATCTTGCATTCATAGTATTAAAAACAGCTTGAACCATTTCTAACCAACTATGAGAATCAGGATTTGTAAAATTTCTTTCAACAGCTTCCATAATAGCCATACCCCAAACACCTTGATCATCATTACCTTCAGTCATTGATTGATTTGAAGGAATATAATTATAATTATCACCAGCTTGATGATACATACCATCATAAATCCATTCTTCAAGAGTTGAATTATCTGAATCACAAAATGTAAAATAAGTAACAAATCCACCAAAAGCTTCACCTGCATTCCACCAATAATTTGGTGAAGCAAACATACCAACAGTACCACCATATTTGAAACCTTCATAATAATTCCACATACCATCTGAAACTAATTTAGCAGCAGCACATACTGAATCTTTATCATTAATATCTATATCAATTGATAAGACAAATGATAGAGACAATAATGTAATAAATAATTTAGTTATTAGATTTGAAAACATAATTTTAAAACGAAAGAATTATTTTAATCTAGGAGATTGAATCTAGTGTAATTTATGATCTAATATTTATCTAAATGTATCTAAATGTTGTTTATCTAATTGAAATTATAATATCTAATATATTTATATATTTATGAATATATGTTGAAATAGTAAAATAATTTGATGATAATGTATTGTATAAAGTTGTTGTTGTAATTAAACTACTAAATTTAGATATTTTTTTTTATTTATTTACTTTTTAATTTTTTTTTTTTTTTTTTTTT
>JAKTXL010000010.1:120740-138114 GCA_030582535.1 Insectozyma bohioensis | reverse complement strand
TTCCAATCAAATAATTCCAATAATTGACTTAATTGAGTTATAACTACTCTATTATTTGCAATTATAATCATATCTTCATTATCTTGTTTTCCTGGTATTGGTTCACTCATAAAACATCCATCATATTTTGATCTTTTAGGTTTATTTTTAAAAAATTCACTTGAATAATTTCTATCTAAATAAATTCCATTCCATCCAGCTCTAACTGCTCCTAAGAAATCTTGGGAATAACTATCACCAACATGCCAAATTTTATCTAAATAATCATATGGTACAGATTTAAAATTATTATATCCTTCATGACTTTCTTTAAAATTTCTCAGTGCTACCTTATCAAAAAATGATTTTTCAGGTTTAACATTATTAAGATTATATGATAAATAAATTCCATTAAATTGATCATGTTCAGAACCTGAATTAAAATATTTGAGAATATCTAAACTTTTCAAAATTTTAATTATTCTTAAATCCGAATTTGATGTAATTATTAATTTAATTCCATGACGAGATAATGCTTCTAATGTTGGTTTAACGTCTGGATAAATTTTATAAGCTTTATCCGAAGTGAAATGATTAATTAATCTACAAGAAACTTTAACTGCAAATGGATCATATTGATCTAAATCATATAATTCATAAATTAAATATTGCCACCATTTATCACTATTAACTAATACACCTTTACCATAATTTGGATATTCATTATATAATTTTTCATAAACAATTGGAAATTCTTTTTCGATTGATTCTATAGATTTATTTATACCAAATTCATTATATGTTATATCATAATATTGTTCAGGTACAGGTTTAATTGGTGTATAAATTGTACCAAATAAATCAAATGAAATTAATTTTGGTTTTGGAAATAAATCTGAAGTTTCTCTTATTTTTTGAGTTCTTTCAATATTAAATGGTTGAGAAATTAAATTAGATTTAGTTGATACTAATCTTTTGAATTGAGTTGGTTTAAATCGTTGAATCATCATAATTATTGTTCTCTAGATTATTAGTTTATACACTTCAAGAAAAAAAATTAGCAACGACAAGAACGTAAAGAAAAAAAAAAAAAAAACAACAGGAAAAAAATATCGAATCGTACATTCATATCATTAAAAGGTCTTCCCATTAGGAATCATTCATTTAGATTGAATCAAATTAGTAAATTAGTGCAATTTCCTAGAGTTATTCAATTTTAAAATGTTTTCAAATAATAATAATTCCAATGATGCAAATAAATCAAATAATGCATTTAGTGGATTTTCGTTAGGAGGAAATAATAATACCACATCAACCAATTCAACAGGTGGTCTTTTTGGTAGTAAACCTGCTTCTTCGTCAAATACATTTGGAAATGCACCAGCTTTTGGAGCTGGTTCAACAAACAACAATAATCCATCAACAGCTTCCACAACATCTTCACCATTTGGCGCTTCTACCAATACAGGAGCTAAACCTAATGCATTTGGTTCTGCTTTTGGAGCAACTAATAATACTACTTCTGGTTTTGGAACAACTAATAATACTACTTCAGGGTTTGGAACAAATAATAATACCACTCCAGCTTTTGGTGCGTCAAATAATAGTACCACTCCAGCTTTTGGTGCGTCAAATAATAGTACTGCTCCTGCCTTTGGTGCTTCCAACAATACTGCTCCTGCTTTTGGTGCTTCCAACAATACTTCTGCCTTTGGTACTTCCAACAATACTCCTGCTTTTGGTGCTTCTAATAATACTTCGGCTTTTGGAGCTTCCAGCAATACTAGTTCAGCATTATTTGGGCAAAAGAAAGATGATTCAGCTAAACCAACTGGTGGATTGTTTGGTGCTAAGCCATCTGAAAATTCAACAACACCTTCATTTAGTTTTGGTTCTACAAATACTGATCCTTCAAAACCTGCATCATCAGGAGGATTATTTGGTGCTAAACCTGCTGATTCTACAACTAATACTACCAAGTCAGCTTTTACATTAGGAGGTTCAAATAATAGTTCACCAGCTTTTGGTGCATCTACAAATTCCACACAAAACAAACCTACTATAAGTTTTGGAGCTAAGAGTGATTCACCAGCTCCAACTGGATTTTCATTTGATAAAAAAGATTCAACTTCAACAACACCACCTGCATTTGGAGCTAAAAAAGATGATACAAATAAGCCTGGTTTTAGTTTTGGTGCTCCTAAATCAGATAATTCAAGTACAGGAGGGTTATTTGGTGCTAAAAAAGATGATGCTAATGAAAAACCAGCATTTTCATTTGGTCAAAAAAGTGATTCAACTGAAAAACCTACTTCTTTCTCATTTGGTGCCAAGAAAGATGATGATAAATCTTCTACATCTGGTAGTTTGTTTGGTGCTAAAAAAGATGAAGATAAACCAGCAACAACTAGTGGATTTTCATTTGGTGCGAAAAAAGATGATGATAAACCAACACCATCTGGTGGTTTGTTTGGTGCTAAAAAGGCTGATGACAAGCCTGCGGCAGGATTGTTTGGTGCAAAGAAAGATGATGATAAACCTGCAACAGCTAGTGGATTTACATTTGGTGCAAAGAAAGATGACCCCAAACCTGCACAATCAACAGGATTATTTGGAGCTAAGAAAGATGATCCTAAACCTACACCATCAAGTGGATTTACTTTAGGTGGTAAGAAAGATGATGATAAACCATCAGGTTTTTCATTCGGTGCAAAGAAAGATGATGATAAAAAAGAAGAAGCTAAACCAGGATTTTCTTTTGGTGCAAAAAAAGTTGATGATAAACCAGCTACTAGTGGTGGATTTTCTTTTGGTGCTAAGAAGGATGATGATAAGCCAATAGCAACTAGTGGATTTTCATTTGGCGCAAAAGATGATAAAAAAGAAGAAGCTAAACCAGCTGCAACTAGTGGAGGATTTTCATTTGGTGCTAAAAAACCAGAAGGTGAAAAGAAAGAATCTGCACCAACAAGTACTACTGCTCCTACTACTGCTACTACTAGTACAACGACAACCACTACAACTACTTCTAATCCAGCAACACAACCTAATTTAAAACCAACTAAAATTGAACCAATACCTGTTTCCATAGATAATAAAACATTGGATGATTTAATTGTTAAATGGTCTAAACAATTGACAACTACAAGTAAAATTTTTGATTCTTATACTGAAAAAGTTAAAACATGGGATCAAAAATTGGTTGAAAGTGGAGATGAAATTACAAAATTAAATCAAGATTATTTAGAAGCAGAAACTTTACAAAGTAAAATTGATCAAAATTTATTATTTGTTGAAAATCAACAAGATGAATTGGAAAAATTATTAGATAATTATGAAGAACAAACAGATTTATTATTAAATAATATTGAATTAAATTCAACAAGTGCAGCGCAAGCAACTGCATTAATTCAAGCAGCTGATCCATCAGTAAGTAACGAAAATAATAATAATGGTAGTCATTCATCATATAATTTAAGTATAACTGATAGATTAAGAGAAAAAGCATATAATAATGCTGAATTATTGGATGAAAGATTGGATAATTTAGGAGAAAATTTAAGTACATTAATTAATGAAATTAATTCAGTTAGTGATGTATTTAATAAAAATTTAATTAATGATGCAGCAAACAATAATAATAATAACAATAAAGATAAAATTAATAATAATAGTAAAAATGATCAAAATATAAATATAAATTCAGTACAATCATTGGAATCAAAAGAAAATCCAATTGAAGAAATTGTTAAATTATTGAATTTACATTTAGAAAATTTAAAATATATTGAAACAACAGAAAATGAATTGAAGAAAAAATTGGATAAAATAAATAGAACCAAAAAACTTCAACAATAATAAAAAAGGGATCTTAAAAAGTTAAAAGGAATTTCAAAATGTATTGTATGAAAAATTTAATTATGTATTTTTGTTGGTTTTACTTTATAGGTAAATAAGTTCAAAAAGAAAAAAAATTAATGTATATTATTTGTTAATATGATTTATTATATGTTATTGTAGAAACTATAAAAGATTTATGGAAATATTGAATATTTGAAAAATTGAAAAATTGATATTTTTGTTTTTATTTTAACACATGCAATTTTTAAAAGAGTTCCATTATTTTTTTTTTTTTGGTTTATGGTTTTGAAACCAAATCAAAAAAATTGTAAATCTCTTTACAAATTAGAAGGTGGAGAAAGAAAGAAAGAAAAAAAAAAAAAATCTAACGAGATTTTATACCAATTTTGGTGATTAAACTGAAAACTAAAAAACTAAAAAAAAAAACTCATTTAAATATAATTTATTCTTTTTCTTTTTTAAATTTTTTTTTATTCAGATTTTCTTTTCATTAAATATCCACTAAATAATATATATCAATATGGGTTCACCAATTTTTTTATTAATTAATTTATTATCAGATCCAGATGTTTCAAAAAAAGTTATTTTACAAATGGCTTGGTCTCAAGTTAAAGCAATTGGTATTGGAAAAGTTTTAGCAGCTTTATTAAGTAGTTTAACAGTTGGTGTATCATCATTTATTAGAATTCCACAAATTAGAAAATTATTAATTAATTCAGAACAAGATAGAATTAAAGTAGCTAAAGGTTTATCATTAGAAAGTTTAAGTCTTGATACAATTAATGCATTAATTCATGTTACATTTAATTCTCAACATGATATACCATTTATTAATTATGGTGAAAGTTTATTATTAGGTATACAAAATGCTATAATTATATTATTAACAAAATATTATAGATTAAAATCAAATGGAGAAATTAAAGATTTATCAAATTTAACAATTAAAGAAAAATTAATTACAATTTTAGAATCATTAGCTAAACCTTTAGGTATAATGATTGGTGCAAGTATTTTTTTTACAAAAATAGCTCCATCAAGTTTAATTTCATTTTTAGAAATTTTAAATATTCCAATTTCAATTCTTGCTAAATTACCTCAAATTCAAGCAAATCATAAATTACAAACAGCAAAACATTTATCTGATACTGTATTAAATGCAAATGTAGTTGGTTCATTAATTAGAGTATATACATCATATACTGATTATTCAACAAAAGCTCAAAGAAATAAAAATACCGTTGATGAAACTATTTTATTAGCTGGTTATGCAACTTCATTTGTTTTAAATTCAATTTTATTGGGTCAATCAATTGTTTATGATAAATTAGGTAAAGCTAAAACTGTTGAAGATAAAAAAGATGAATAATTTATTTAGAGAGTTCCGTATATTTAGACAATAGAAAGGCATGTTGTTTGGGTTGACAATAGCAACAACTCAACATTTTTTTATTTAAATTGTTGTTAAAAATCTCTTACTTTATTTTTTTTTTGCAATCGTGTGAAAAATAAGAAAATAACACTAAAACTTTGAATCTCTTGTGCCACCCTTCGTACCTTTCTTTTCGTCCGCTCTAAATCCGCATCAGGGCGTAGGAACTTAGAACTGTATAACTTTACTAAGTAAATATTTCCTCAATATGGAAAATTTTTTAGCAAAGCCAAAAAAAAAAAAAAAAATAAATAAATAATCAGATAAAGAGATTACTCAGTACAACAATCAAAGAATAATGGTTCATAAAGCAGAATTTTTACCTTCTACAGGTAATTCTATTTCATCTGTATTACAAGGAGGTTATAATCATCCATTATCAAGAGAATGGCAACAAGAAAGACAATTAACTAAAAATATGTTTATTTTTCCATTATTTGTAAGTGATATACCTGATGAAGAAACTGAAATACCAGCATTACCAAATATTAAAAGATTTGGTATAAATAAATTAATACCTTATGTTAAAACATTAGTTGATAAAGGTTTAAGAGCAGTTATATTATTTGGTGTACCATTAAAAGAAGGTGTTAAAGATGAATTAGGTTCAGCAGCTGATGATCCAGAAGGTCCAGTTATTCAATCAATTATAAAATTAAAAGAAAATTTCCCAAATTTATTTATAATGTGTGATGTTTGTCTTTGTGAATATACAGATCATGGACATTGTGGAATTTTAGAAGAAGATGGATCATTAATTAGAGATAAATCAGTTCAAAGAATTGCAGCAGTTGCAGTAAATTATGCAAAAGCTGGTGCTCATTCAGTTGCTCCATCAGATATGATGGATGGTAGAATAAAAGATATTAAAACTGGTTTAATTAATGCAAATTTAGCTCATAAATGTTTAGTTATGTCATATGCTGCTAAATTTTCAGGTAATTTATATGGACCATTTAGAGATGCTGCTGGTTCTGCACCAAGTCATGGAGATAGAAAAGCTTATCAATTACCTCCAGGTGGTGCTGGATTAGCTAGAAGAGCTTTATTAAGAGATATGGAAGAAGGTGCTGATGCAGTTATAGTTAAACCAAGTACTTTTTATTTAGATATTGTTAGTGATGCAGCTAAATTATGTCGTGATTATCCAATTTGTGCTTATCATGTTAGTGGTGAATATGCTATGTTACATGCTGCTGCTGAAAAAGGGGTAGTTGATTTAAAAGGTGTTGCTTTTGAAGCTCATCAAGGATTTTTAAGAGCTGGTGCAAGATTAATTATTAGTTATTTTACACCTGAATTTTTAGAATGGTTACAAGTTTAAAAAAGAAAAGTTTTATTTATATGTATATATTAATTAATTAAAAAAAAAAAAATTATTCTGTCTATATCATTTATCATATTATTATATTGCAATTGGTTCATTAATATTCTTTTGTTCTTCAACTTCGTGTGATTCTTCTTCAGTTTCAATTTTATTACTAGGTATTTTAGGCATAATTTTATCTTTTGGAGCATTAGGTAAATCAATTTTCTGTTCTTCTTTAGTTCCATTAATTTCTTGATTTAATTTTTCAAATTCTTCATCAACTTCATCTTCTTCTAATTTATTTAAACCAGATCCCATACCTAAAGTTTCACTAATTTCTTCAACTTTTAATTTATTATCTTCTAAATCATCTAAAATTTTATCAATTTTTTCAATTTTCATTTCATTATTTAATTTTTGTAAAATTTTATTACCTTCTTGTAATCCATAAATAACATCTTTTTCAATTAATTTAAATTCTATTGTACCAATTAATTTTTCTAAATTATCTAATTGATCAAAAGTTTTCAATATTATTGATTCTTGTTGTTTTTTAGATTTTAAATAAAATTTTGCTCTTTCTGGTTGTTTTTTAATTATTGCTTTTTTAGCTAAATCTGTTTGTTTATCAATTATAATATTTAATTTTTTTTGATATTGTTTTATTTTATCTCTTTGTTGTTTTAATTGAAATATAGCTTTATCTTGAGGTGTTATCTTAGGTGCTGATGGTTGTTGACCCATTATAAAAAGTATTAAATGGTTTAATCCTACTATCAAAAAGATAAACTTATTAAAAATCAAAAATATTTTTTTTAAATCGCATATTGAAAGGTGGGTTTTGTCTCTCCTAATCAAGGTAGTGTTTTATGGCACGAAATTTTTAATTAGTGTTTCTTGATTTTTTAATTGTCTTGTGCGACCAAACAACAATTACAACTTTAATCAATTAAATATTTAATTGACATTTTAGCAGCCAATGAATATTAATAAGGAGAATTATGAATAATAGTATATCTATATGGTTTGATTATTAGTATGTAGTTGATTTTAATATTCTTTCTATATTTCATTTATCTTGTGGTTTAAAGTTGAAGGTTAATTATATATTAAATTAATTAACCATTGCAGCAATTAATAATATATCAAAATCTTTTATTTTTATTCAGAAGTTAAAAAATTAATCTGAAATTAAAAATTAAAGAAAAAATATATAACATATAAATATGAAAGAAATAACAAGAAAGATTGAATAAATACTAAAAATCAATACAATAGATAAAAAAAACCACTCCACTTTTCAGTTTGTAGAAAAACGTCTAAAAAACAATATAAATCTGGAAGTAAAGGAAACAAAATAAAATTATTGTCCAATAATTAATATAATTACAATGATTTTGGTTTCACAAGAATTTTTTCGATGTATAAACAATTTAAAAGACAGGTTCAGGGTTAGTAGAACAATAAAAAATCGGCTAAAATATTTTTTCTTTTATTTTTTTTTTTCTAATTTTTTTATTACTAGTTCTTTGTTGCTTTTAGTAATAATTTGGAAATAATGCAAGTTTTAGAAAAAAAAATTTAGTTACAAACCAATTCAAATATCAGACTTTTTATGTATTATATAAACCATATTTATCAAATAATGACTCTTTAAACATACTTGAATTGATGGATAATTGCTCAAGAATCACTAAAATCTCAATGTACTGATATTAAAAGCAATTATTAAACAGTTGCAAAATTTGAAACCAGAGGCTCAACCCAATTAAAGTAGTGGCAGTTCTATACACATTTTAAAATATGATGAATGTTACCGTTTTTTCGTTATATTTTTTTTTCTTTTCTACATTAATCCCCGCTACTTGCTACATAATTAACAAAAAAGGATATAAAATATTCAAATTAAGAAATAAGTTAAAAAATTGAAAACTTAATTTTTTTTAATTAGTAATATTCATATAACATTACTATAAAGAGATTTTTAAAATCTTGGAATTGATAATTAATTTAAGTTCAATCGTATATAATACTAATTTTAAAAAATTTATGTCATAAACGATATATTTCCATTTTGTACTTCAAATCAATTCCACTTGAACTTCTATTATAAATTCTTAATTCCACCATTTAAATCAAATTCAAACAATAAAAAAAAATTTTTTTTTCAGTAATGTATGTTTCATTTAATTTCATTTCATTAGTATGCAAGTTTACAATTTTATTTTACTCTAAATTGTTGCATGAATAATTTTAAAATTCAATTAAAAAAAAAATATCTTGTCCAGTATTTCTCTAATAATTTAAACGGTTTGAGCCTAGGTCGATTAGTTCGAATAAATTTTTCATCCCATACTAAAAATATTTAGTTTAGTTCGAGTAAAAATATATATATTATTTTATATATACTTAAAAATATTGGATGGTAATTTGGTTTAACCAGCTTATTATCATATCTTTATATATATATTATAAAGAATAAAAGTTATATATCTAAAAGAAAATCTTTCAAATATAAGACATTAATTTATGAATATATTTAGAAAATAACTAAGCAAAACAAAAACAAAAATAGAAATAGAAAAATCAATTTTTAGAACAACGACAATAAAAAAAAAAAATATACTAAAAATACTAAAAATAAAAAGAAAGAGAAAAAAAAAAAAAAATCCAAATTTTCTTATTATGTCCTCCAATACTAATCATATTCATAATAATCAAAATCATCCACAAGATTCACGAAATTATAACCAAAACTTAAATAACAACCCAATGGTTAATGGAGTTAACATACCGGCACATTTGTTGCCAAAAGAATTTATAGATCAACAAAATGATTCTAATTTTAGACCACTCCCTCAACATAATAATAATAATAATACACATCAACATCAAAATAATCAACAACACCACCAACAAAATCAATACCAAAATCAAAATCAACATCAACACCAGCATCAAACAACTCAATACCAAAATCAACATCAATATCCACAACAACTGTCAAATCCTCCACCTCCGCAAGGAAATTTTAATCAACAACAACAACAACAACAACAACAACAACAAATTCGTCACCAACCACCAGTACAACCACCTTATCCAAGCATGCCACCAAAAAGTCAATCATTTTCTGGAAATTATTCACAATATCCTTTCAATAATCAACCTTCTAGAGCACAACCTCAATTTCAACAAAATCAACCAACAAATCAGCAACCACCACAACCTCCACAACAACAGAATCTAAATAAACAACCAAATTATCAACATCCAGAATTCCATCGTCTGTCTACCAATTATCAACAATATGGAGCTCAACAACAACAAATATCACAACAACAATCTCAATATAATTATTCACAAAGTGAGAATAATCAAAGTGGATTCCAACCATTTGTTCCAAAAAATCAAGAAAATCTGCAATACAATCAACTGAATAAATCAGCACTGTCATTAACTTATGGTTCTTTAAGAAATAATTCTAATTCATCACTAACTTATGATAATAGACCACCACAAGAAAGAACAAATCTGTTACCATATTCAAATTCAAATCAAGTACCTTATCCAACTGGTACTAATTCTATTCCTAATTATCAAAATCCATTACCACCAATTCAACAACTGCAACAATCACAATCGCAACCACTACCACCTCCACAACGCAAACAACTTCGTAAAGCACCATCTAGTAATTTACCACCAATTCAAAATGATCAAATTTTGTATAGTAATGAAAGTAGAAGAATTGTATCTACTCCATCATCACAATCAATACCAACACATTTAACTAATGATTCAAGAACTAAATCTTTATCATCTGCTTCAATGAATAAATTTAAACAAAATCAACAACAACAACAACTACAACAAGCAGAAAATAATAATACTCGTCCTTCATCAGGTAGTTCAAGTACTTCACTTCATCATACATTTTCATTAAGTTCAAAATCTCGTTCATTTACATCAATAAGTAAATTATCATCATTATCAACTAAAAAATTTGGTTCATCTTCATCAATTTCAAATAATAAAATTGAAAAAATAAATACATTAACATCAAATAAAACTTTAGTTTCTACTCAAAAACCTGCAGTTTATCCTGCAATTTTAAGTGAAGTTGCAAAATTATTTAAAGAAGCAATAATTTTAACTATAAATACAAAAGATGGTTTAGAATATCATGATACATTTACTGGTAAAATGTCTGTTGATATTTTATGTCGAATTATTAGAACAAATGATAGAAATTTAGCACTTCTATTGGGTAGATCATTAGATGCTCAAAAATTCTTTCATGATGTTACTTATAATCATAGATTAAGAGATTCTGTTCATGAAGTTTATGCTTTTAATCGTGTATATAATGATGTTGATTTTTTTGGTGAAGATGGAGGTAATAGTAGTAATGGTAATAATAGTGCACTTAATTCAAAACATGGTTCATTTGTTGATAGTACACAATTTCAAGCTTTACAAGATCATATTTTAACTCTGCAATTACCTCAACAAGTTAATCAACCAGCATCAGCAGAATATCAAAATAATAATAGATTAAGTGCTAATAGTAATCCAGTTGTTGTTGCTGGGAAAGAATTATCAGCTAGTCAACAAACTGGTGTTAATGGTGTTTTCACAATTTTAACTGATTGTTATTCTCCAACTTGTAGTAGAAATAGATTATGTTATAGTATTGCATGCCCAAGAAGATTAGAACAACAAGCAAGATTAAATTTAAAACCTCAAGGTGGTTTAAAACGTGCTGTTTCAAGATTATCTTTACATGATCAAGAAGAAACTGAAACTTTATGGCATAAAACAGTTCCTCAATCAGTTTTAGATAAATTAGATAAACATGAAAAAACAAGACAAGAATTAATTTATGAATTTATTTATACTGAAAGAGATTATGTTAAAGATTTAGAATTTATGACTGATTTTTATATTATGCCATTAAGAAATCCTGCTAATAATATAATTCCAGAATATCAAAGAGAAACTTTTATATATACAGTATTTGGTGGAGTATCTGATTTATTAAGATTAGCTAAAAGTTTTAGTGATGCATTAACAAGAAGACAACAACAACAAAAACCAGTTGTTGAAACAATTGGTGATGTATTTTTAGATTATGTTGGAAATTTTGAACCATTTATAAAATATTCTGGTAATAAAGTTTTTGCAAGTTTTGAACATGAAAGACAACAACAAGTTAATATGAAATATGCAAGATTTTTAGATGCAATTGAAAAGAAAGCAGAATCAAGAAGACAAGATTTATCATCATTTTTAATTAAAGGTGTTCAAAGACCTGCAAGATATCAATTATTATTAGCTGGTATATTAAAACATACAAAACCTGAATCACCTGATTATAAATATTTAACAAAAGCAAAAGAAGAAATTGAAAAAGTTTTAGCAAAAATTAATATTCAAACTGGTGAAAGTACTGATAGACATAAAATTATGGTTTTACATCGTTTATTAGGTAAACAAACTTTAGAAAATAAATTTAATTTTAAATTATCATATAATAATAGAATTATTTATCAAGTTACTTTAAATAGAAAAAGAGATAATGAAAAAATTGAATTATATTTATTTGAACATGCATTATTATTAGTTAAACATAAAATTCAAAATAAAAGAGAACAACATAAAGTTTTTGAAAGACCAATTTATTTACCATTATTATTTGTAAATAGTGGATTTGAAATTCCAACAACAAGAACTTTGATGAATCATAGATATCATGCATCAATAATATCTGATATTGGGTTAAAAAATCAAAAACCAGAAAGTGGTAATTATATTGGTAATACATTAAATTCTTCATCAAGTGCAAAATTTCAATTAAATTTTTTTGGTTTAGGTGGTAATCAAGTTCATTCATCATTATTTGCAGAAGATGTTACTATACAAAATCAAGTTTTACAACAAATTTCTCAACAACAAAAGAAATTAGTTGATAATAATGATTTATTTTCAATGAGTAAATTTGAAACAAGAAGATTTCAAGGTAATAATAAAATTAATTGTGGTGTACCATGTTATGGTGGTAAAAAATTATTATATGGTACAGATTCTGGTGTTTGGGTTAGTACAGTAAGATCAATTAGTGCAACATCAAATGAAAAAATTGTATCAGATCCAACATTAGTTATTTCAAAAACATATATTACACAAATTGAAGTATTGGTTGAATATTCTAAATTATTAGTATTGAGTGATAAATCATTATATGAATTTGAATTATCATGTACAGATTCATTAGATCATGTTAAAAATACAAAACTGGGTAAATTAATTATGTCTCATATATCATTTTTTAAAATTGGAGTTTGTGATGGTAGATTATTAGTTTGTGGAGCTAAAACTGGTTCACAACATACTATATGTATATTTGAACCACAAAATCCATTTGATCTGAAGAATAAAAATAAAAATAAAAAAATTGAAGTTCAAGAAATTCCATTTTCATCAGATCCAACATCAATATCATTTATGAAAACTAAATTATGTATTGGATGTACAAAAGGTTTTGAAATTTTATCATTACAAGTTGGACAAAAAGAACCAATTTTAGATGAAGCAGATCCATCATTAGATTTTGCTATACAAAGAGAAGCTGTTACACCATTATCTATACATAAATTAGGTAGAGATTTTCTTTTATGTTATGCTGAATTTGTATTTTTAATTAATAGAAATGGTTGGAGAACAAATCATGATTGGGGAATATTTTGGGAAGGTAATCCACAAAATGTTGCATTATTTTTCCCATATTTATTATCATTTGAACCAGGATTTATTGAAATTAGAGATTTACATACAACTAATTTATTAAGAGCATTAGTTGGAGAAAATATTAGATTTTTACATTCAAATGAACATGAAGCAATGTTTGCATGTGAAGAAAATGGATATGATATAATTGTATCAATTGATTTCTTAAATTTAAAACCAAAATCACCAACAACTTAAAAGTAAAGAAAAAGGAAAAGGAAAAGGAAAAGGAAAAAAAAAAAAGAATTGTATTAATGCATATATATGCTTGATTTTATTATTTTTTGTTTTGTTATTGTATTTTATTAGAAGGATTGTTTTTTAACGTTTTATCATCATTTTTAATATATCTATAAGATTAGATTTACATTTTACATTTTTACATTTTTACATTTTTACACAAAGTTTTTACATTTTATAATAAATTATTATAATATATAATATAATAATTGAATAATTTTTAATGAATGAAATAAATATATAAATTATTAAGTTAATGAATCTATTTTTCCTCTGTCTTATTATTTTTTGCGACATTAAAAAAAGACATTAAAAAAAAGACATTAAAAAAAAGACATTAAAAAAAAAAAGCTTCTATTTTTATTTAATTTGCTTTTGCTCTTTTAAGTATTGTTTTGTTTTGTTTTGTCTTGTTTGTTTGTTGATGTTCATTTTTTCAATAGAAAAATTAATTTCAAAAAAATTTTTTTTTCTTCTAAATTAATCAACACATTTGATTTCGAATAATAATATATAATGCCACCAACATTAATTAATTCAATTTTTGAAATTGGTTATCCATCTATAGATCGTCCATTTGGTATTCATTTATGGCCAATCTTCAATTATATATTTGAATTAATTATAGGATATCCAGCTGATCAATTTGAATTTATTTATCATAAAACATTTTTAGCAAATGGTTATCATTCAATTTTAATTATAATAAGTTATTATATTATAATATTTGGTGGTAGATATTTAATTAATAAATTTAAATTACCAGCATTAAAATTAAATTTTTTATTTCAAACTCATAATATTTTATTAACTTTATTATCATTAAGTTTATTATTATTATGTATGGAACAATTAATTCCAATGTTATATTATCATGGATTATTTTATGCTATATGTCATAAAGATGCATTTACTCAAAAATTAGTTACATTATATTATTTAAATTATTTAACAAAATATTTAGAATTAATTGATACTGTTTTCTTAGTTTTAAAAAAGAAAAAATTATTATTTTTACATACTTATCATCATGGTGCAACAGCATTATTATGTTATTCTCAATTAAATGGTTCAACATCAGTTGAATGGGTACCAATTACATTAAATTTAGCTGTTCATGTTGTTATGTATTGGTATTATTTCTTAAGTGCAAGAGGTATTAGAGTTTGGTGGAAAGAATGGGTTACAAGATTTCAAATTATTCAATTTTTAATTGATTTAGTATTTGTTTATTTTGCTACTTATACTCATTATGCTTTTAGATATTTCCCTTGGTTACCAAAAATGGGTGATTGTCATGGATCTGAATTAGCTGCTGCTTATGGTTATTTAATTTTAAGTAGTTATTTGGTATTATTTATTAGTTTTTATATTAAAGTTTATAAAACTAAAGGTAATAAAAAAGAAGGTAAAAAAGATGCTGCAGTTGTTGAAGAAGCAACTACTTCAGGTGTTGAAACTAGTTCAACTAAAGTTAAATCAAGAAAAGCTTAAAAGAAAGAAATATAAGTTTATTCATTAATTTTTGATTTTAATTAAAGATCTAGATTTGGAATCAATTAAATGAAAAAAGAAAAAGAAAAAGAAAAAGAAATAGATGATACAAAACACGATATAATATATGAAATCAAATTTTTAATGATTGTTTTATAAATTTTTCTTGAAAGTGAGTGATTGAAATTTTAGAATTAAATAAATTAAATAAATAAATATAAATTTAATACAATTATATATATATAATATTAATATTAATAAGTTACTAATTAATGTCTTGTGTTTTTAGTTTATTTATCCTACAGATTAATCTTTAGAACGCGTTCTATTTTTTTTTTTAATATATTTACCCCAATTCGGAGTTCATAATCGTTCAATTGATTGATGTCATTTAAAATTTTTGCAAGCAAAGTGGCTCTCTTAAATAAAAAGTTCGTTTCATTTCAAATCGAAATCAATCGGCTATATACTTCAAATACTAATTATAGTAAATAAAAACAAAAATACAAAAATACAAAAATACAAAAATATTAAAATATTAAAATATTAGTAAGAATCTTGAAACTAATTATGTGATAGATGTTATGAACACTCACGTAAGAATGCGAACTTTCTCAACTCAACCCTCGAGAGAGACAGAGGGAAAAAAAAAAAAGAAAAGAAAAAGTAAACAAACGTTACTACGTAATACAACGCAACCGACACCAATGCCATTGCACTAACCACATACCACGATCAATAAACACCATTCAGTACCACAATTATAATTAATTCCACGACAGAAAAAAAAAAAAAGGTCTTAAATTTTGGTAAACAACAAAAAAATAGGAGATGGTGGTACAAAATTCTTCTTCTGCTTCTGCTTCTGATGATGATGATGATGTGATACATATCTATTTAACATTTCATCTATTTATATATATATAGTATAGTATAGTAGATATATAGCCGTATATGTATCTTTTGTATGCATTTTCATATTCATTTTCCTTCCTTACTATAATTTATGGTTATATTTACTCTAATTTTATAACCGCAAAAAAATTAGGAGCTCTTTCCCTATTTTTTTAAAATGAAAAATTTTAGTCCTTTTTATCAATCCGACAACACTATTTTAAAATCTAATCCATAATCTCCTTCCTTCCCTCCACACCTCCCCATATAATAAATATATATCTTATTCTAATATCTCAATTTATATATAATAATATATATATATCAAATTTTAAATATTCCAAGGTCATTGTTATAATTAGAAATTCAAGGATACTGGATATTTTTCAATTTATGGAAAACCTGAACATCCGGATATGTATGGCAATATCCAGGGAGGGAAATAAATATTGAACAATGAAAGTGAAAAAAAAAAAAAAAAACTCTCAATTGTTTAAAAATATGGAGGAAAGTTTGACACAATACAGAAAGAATGAAAATTTATAAGTCGGTATACGTTTATTATATATGCAATGTCTAATTTATTATGTAAGTTTAGTTTATTGTACTTTTGTAACTCTTATTTCTGGTAGCTTTTTTTATTTCAATTCTGGGCCTCAAACTCAAACATTTTAAACAATACACAAAGCGAATTATCCGTTCAATACAATATGAAATTGATTTTTTCTATTTTTTTTTTTTAGTTCCAGTTTCAAATAAGTTCGGTGTTAGATAGATAGACAGATAGATAGATAGGATAGAGAACAGATGGATTTCATTTCTTAGATACTTATGTTTTAAAAAAAGAAACTGCAACTTCAATTTTAACTACAAGAAAATAAATATGATAGACTCTCATCCCATTTTTTATTAAAAATTTATAGATTTTCCTTATAAGAAATATGGCCGAATAGAATAAATTGGGTTTCGAGAGAGAGAGAGAGAGAGAACTAAAACCAAAAGAATAAAGATTAATGACACTTGGTTATGTAATAAGATACTAAATAAATAAATAATTAAAATTAAATTAAATATTATAAGTACGAATATTAGTTTAGTTATTACTAATAAAACTAGTTAATTCTTTCTTTCTTTCTTTCTTTTATTTCTTCTCTTTACCAAGAAGATTTTAATAAAGATCAAAATGGAAAAGAGTATCATTAAGTTGTTTGTTTGTCCGTTGGTAATTAAGTCAATTTTTGAAACTTCATCTTCCCCTATTTCAATAAGTTTCATTATTTCCATGTAAACAATTGTGTAAGGCTGGCTATACAATACAATATATAACTGAAAAAAAAAAAAATGCAAAAAAAAAAATAAAAAAAAAAAAAAAAAAA